>ONZH01016965.1:0-174815 GCA_900303285.1 Rhinella marina | reverse complement strand
ACCTGACTGGAACCGCTTGTGATGTCACAGTTAGCTTACCTGACTGTAACCCGCTTGTGATGTCACAGTAGCTTACCTGACTGTAACCCGCTTGTGATGTCACAGTAGCTTACCTGACTGGAACCCGCTTGTGATGTCACAGTAGCTTACCTGACTGAAACACGATTGTGATGTCACAGTAGCTTACCTGACTGGAACCCGCTTGTGATGTCACAGTAGCTTACCTGACTGGAACCCGCTTGTGATGTCACAGTAGCTTACCTGACTGGAACCCGCTTGTGATGTCACAGTAGCTTACCTGACTGGAACCCGCTTGTGATATGGCAGTAGCTTACCTGACTGGAACCCGCTTGTGATGTGGCAGTAGCTTTCCTGACTCGAACCCGCTTGTGATGTCACAGTAGCCTACCTAACTGAAAGCCACTTATCATGTCACAGTAGCTTACCTGACTACCTGTGATGTCACAGTATCTAAATTGAAGGAATCCCACATGTGATGACACTGTACCTTACTTAGCAAAAAAACAGCATGTTACGTTGCAGTGGCTTACTTGATTAAAACCCAACTGTGATGTCACTGGCGAAGTTCATATCAGCAGTGTGTTTTCTGTAATTCTGTACAAGGCATCGATCCCTATGAAATGGGCTCACTGGAGGGGGTTGTGCAAATGCAGCCAAAACTCTGGAGTGCACATTCATACTTCAGGTGTAGCTCATGGAAGTGATGGTAAATGACATGATTTTGGGGCTCTGCTATTAAATGTACTTAATTTCTTTTAATACATTTATGTTCAAGGTGCTACACATTTTCGAGGATGAACTGTCTCCTAACATGATAGTGATAGTTCTTTGAACCTAGACTTTTATTCTGGTTCCCTAGAAATCAACACAATGAATAAAAGGTGTCACAAACAATAAAAATACAAAGGAAAGGACACATGAAACTTTATAACATCAGTAAATATGAATGAGTGTGTCAGGATTGCGGGATATTGTGCTGCAATCACTCAGAGGAGCTGCGAGAGTATCATCAGGAGGAGAAGAGAGTTCAATGAATACAAGCAGAAGGGATTAATGAAGTCACTAACCCCTCTTACATGAATTCATTGGGGTCCCTTCTTCTCCTCCTGATGATGCACTCACAGCCGCTCCGGGTGATGACCGCACAATTTCCCAGCAATCCTGACAAATCCATTGGTTCACCTGAATATGATTTTTATTTTTACTGATGTTAGCAATTTTAATGTGCCTTTTGCTTTGTATTTTACTGCTTGTGACCTCTATATTCATTGTGTCCATTTCCAGGGTCTGTGCTCAAAGCCCTATCATTATGTGCCTGATGAAGGAGACAGCTTGTCTCAGAAACATGAGCACTTTGTACTTAAAGGGGGTTGTCTCACTTCAGTAAGTTGCATTTATCATGTAGAGCCTCTACATGATGTAAAACCGTCAGCCTCTCTGGTGGCCGGCACCATGGGAGCGCATATAGGCTGGTGTTTTTTCCTATAGTGTGCAAGCACGACCACCACTGATGGATTGCAGGGTGGTCTGTAACCATGGAAACGAGCAGTATATAACGTGATGGAAAAATTAATCCAGACAGAAAAGGAAGCAATATGGACAATCACAATACATTAGTAAGTGCCTGGTATTAACTTTCTCTACATGATAAATGCAACTTACTGAAGTGAGACAACCCCTTCAGTTTCTTTTAATAAATTTTAAGTTCATTTAATGGCCCCAGAATCCTATATTTTACCCTAACTTCCCTTAATAGCTTAATTAAATGAAACCCTCCTGTGATGTTACAGTCGCTTACCTGACTGAAGAACACTTATGATGTCACTATAGCTTACCCAAATCAACCCCACCGGTGATGTCACAGTAGCTTACCTGATTGAAATCCACCGGTGACTAAAACCCACTTGTGATGTCACAAACCCACTTGTGATGTCAATTGTGATGTCACAGTAGCTTACCTGACTGGAACCCGCTTGTGATGTCACAATAGCTTACTTGACTGGAACCCGCTTGTGATGTCATAATAACTTACCTGACTAGAACCCGCATGTGATGTCACAGTAGCTTACCCGACTGAAACTCTCTTGTGATGTCACAGTACCCTACCTGACTGAAAGCCACTTATCATGTCATAGTAGCTTACCTGACTGAAACTCGCTTGTGATGTCACAGCAGCTTACCTGACTGAAACCCACTTATGATGTCACAGTAGCTTACATAACTAAATCTTGCTGTGGCATCACAGTAGCTTACTTGATTGAAACCCACTTGTGATGTCAGTAGCTTACCTGACTAAATCTACATATGTCACAGTAGCATACCTAACGGAAACCCACTTATAATGTCACAGAAACTTACCAGACTGATAGCCACTTATGATGTCACAGTAATTTACCTCACTATATCTACATATGGTGTCACAGAAGCTTATCTAACTGAAACCCACCTTCGATGTCACTGTAGCTTACCTGACTATATCGACATATGATGTCACAGTACCTACATTGATGGAAACCCACATGTGATGACACTGTAGCTTACTTAGCTAAAATCAATGTGTGACGTTGCAGTAGCTTACCTGATTAAAACCCACTTGTGATGTCACTTGTGATGTCACTGGCTAAGTTCATATCAGCAGTGTGTTTTCTGTAATTCTGTTTTGAGCACGAGGCATCGATCCCTATGAAATGGGCTCACTGGAGGGGGTTGTGCAAATGCAGCCAAAACTCTGGAGTACACATTCATATTTCAGGTGTAGCTCATGGAAGTGAGGATAAAATACAGGATTTTGGGGCGCTGCCATTAAATGTACTTAATTTCTTTTAATACATTTATGTTCAAGGTGCTACTCATTTCAGGGATGAACTGTCTCCTAACATGTTAGTGATAGTTCTTTGAGCCTAGACTTTTATTCTGGTTACCTGGAAATCAACACAATGAATAAAAGGTGTCACAAACAATAAAAATACAAAGGAAAGGACACATGAAACTTTATAACATCAGTAAATATGAACGAGTTTGTCAGGATTGCGGGATATTGTGCTGCAATCACTCAGAGGAGCTGCGAGAGTATCATCAGGAGGAGAAGAGAGTTCAATGAATACAAGCAGAAGGGGTTAATGAAGTCACTAACCCCCCTTACATGAAGTCATTGAGCTCCCTTCTTCTCCTACTGATGATGCACTCACAGCCGCTCCGGGTGATGACTGCACAATTTCCCAGCAATCCTGACAAACCCGTTGGTTCACCTGAATATGATTTTGATTTTTACTGATGTTAGCAATTTTAATGTGCCTTTTCGTTGTATTTACTGCTTGTGACCTCTATATTCATTGTGTCCATTTCCAGGGTCTGTGCTCAATGCCCTATCATTATGTGCATGATGAAGGAGACAGCTTGTCTCAGAAACATGAGCACTTTGTACTTAAAGGGGTTGTCTCACTTCAGTAAGTTGCGTTTATCATGTAGAGAAAGATAATACAAGCCACTTACCAGTGTATTGTTATTATCCATATTGCCTCCTTTGCTGGCTGGATTCATTTTTCCATCACATTATACACTGCTCGTTTCCATGGTTACAGACCACCCTGCAATCAATCAGTTGTGGTCGTGCTTGCACACTGTAGGAAAAAGCATCAGCTTCTCTGGTCGCCGAGACTGTAGAAGCAAAGATAGGCTGGTGTTTTTTCTTATAGTTTGCAAGCACGACCACCACTGATGGATTGCAGAGTGGTCTGTAACTATGGAAACGAGCAGTGTATAATGTGATGGAAAAATGAATCCAGTCAGCAAAGGAAGCAATATGGGTAATAACAATACATTAGTAAGTGCCTTGTATTAACTTTCTCTACATGATAAATGCCACTTACTGGAGTGAGACAACCCCTTTAATTTCTTTTAATAAATTTTAAGTTCATTTAATGGCAGCGCCCCAGGATCCTATATTTTACCCTAACTTCCCTTAATAGTTTAATTGAATGAAACCCTCCTGTGATGTCACACTCGCTTACCTGGCTGAAGCACACTTATGATGTTACTATAGCTTACCCAAATCAACCCCACCAGTGATGTCACAGTAGCTTACCTGACTGAAACCGACTTGTGATGTCACAATAACTTATCTGACTGAACCCACTTGTGATGTCATAGTAGCTTATTGGACTGAAACCTACTTGTGATGTCACAATAGCGTATATGACTGAAACCTGCTTGTGATGTCACATTAGCTTATCTGACTGAAACCTGCTTGTGATGTCACAGTAGCTTATCTGACTGAAACCTGCTTGTGATGTCACAATAGTTTATCTGACTGAAACCCACTTGTGATGTCACAGTAGCTTACCTGACTGAAACCCACTTGTGATGTCATAGCTTATCGGACTGAAACCTACTTGTGATGTCACAATAGCGTATCTGACTGAAACCTGCTTGTGATGTCACAGTAGCTTATCTGACTGAAACCTGCTTGTGATGTCACAATAGCTTATCTGACTGAAACCCACTTGTGATGTCACAGTAGCTTACCTGACTGAAACCCACTTGTGATGTCATAGTAGCTTACCTGACTGAAACCCACTTGTGATGTCATAGTAGCTTATCTGACTGAAACCTGCTTGTGATGTCACAGTAGCTTACCTGACTGAAACCCACTTGTGATGTCATAGTAGCTTATCTGACTGAAACCTGCTTGTGATGTCATAGTAGCTTATCTGACTGAAACCCGCTTGTGATGTCATAGTAGCTTATCTGACTGAAACCCGCTTGTGATGTCACAGGAGCTTATCTGACTGAAACCTGCTTGTGATGTCACTGGAGCTTATCTTACTGAAACCCACTTGTGATGTCACAATCGCTTAGCAGATTGAAACCCACTTGTGATGTCACAGACACTTACTCTATTGAAACCCATTTGTGATGTCACTAGGGATTAGCGAAAAGTCGATTTGCATAAAACTTTGTTTCAATACTGTACAGAGCGAGCGCTGCATACAGTATTAGAATGTATTGGCTCTGATGAGCCGAAGTTATTAGTTCATAAATTAATTTGTACTTTAAAAAAACATTTCCCGAACTCCTGTTCGGTTCCAAGGCACCACTGAAGGCTACCTGCACACATTGCGGATTATGTCTAGATACGAGCAAAGTAAATGAGATCAGACAAATCTCACGTTCACTTTGCTTTTTTTCCATGTGGAAATTGACCTGCCGTAGAAATACACAGAATGTCAATTGTACCTGTTTTGTGTGCAGATTTCACCCTTTGCAATGCGACAAATCTGGATCACCTCTCATACTTTGAGCTCATGCACACGACCGTTGCCCGTATTGCTTTCCGCAATATGCAGGCATTGGGCGCGTGCACCCCGCATCACGGATGCGGACCCATTCACTTGAATGTATCCGCAATCCGGAGGTTCTGCTGCGGAATGGAAGCATGAAACCCCACGGAAGCACTATGGAAGCCTCCGCACCGCAACATGTTCTATTTTTTTGCGGTACGGATGGATCATGGACCCACAGATGTTGCTGTGCATTGGGGACCGCAAATTGTGGTCCCCAATGCAGGGAAAGGCCATCCAGCAGCCTTGTGAATCAGCCCTAATGCAGAAAATCCCTTGGCTATGTCACCTGGACAGATAATCGGGTGTAAGCATCTGACCTTTTTCTTTCTGATTTTACAGGGTGTTACACAGATTGATAATGACCTGAAAGCAAGAGCTTCTGCCTACAACAACCTGAAAGGAAATCTTCAAAATCTCGAAAGAAAAAACGCGTAAGATTCCACATTCTATATACAAGATTTTTATATATATATATATATATGCCCATAGCATCCAGTCACAGCACAGCTTTCATTACACATTTTCCTTTAAAAAAATAAGAGCTGCGCTGTGATTGGTTTATATGGACGACAGACAGCTTTTTATTTTTGACATTTATCATAAATCTGCCCCAACGTCCTTAGACAACTGTCTCGCTAGTGCCATCTACAGGGCGTTATCCTGACCCTTTAAAGGAGTTGTCCCATTATAGCATCTTATCCACTATCCACACGGTCCGACCCTTGGGGCCCCTGCCATTCGTTAGAAAACCAGGCCCGCGTTCTTCAATTTGGAGACACGCATATGTGCTGCCGCTCCATTCCGCTCCAAGGGACAGCCACATACAAGCACTCAGCTGTCCCCAGCAGCCTTGTGGAGTTGAATGGAGCGGTGGCACGTGTGTTTGCCCACCTCTCCAGGCAAACCCTCATTTTTGTGATCGACAGGGGGATCAGCCGTCAGATCCATGAATCTGATGCATAGAATGAGCTCACACACCACCTGCCAGCAGTGACTGGGATCATTTAACCCCTCAGATGCTGCTGTCAATAGTGATCACAGCATCTGTGGATCTAGACAGAAGTAGGGGGTCTACCCCGTCCTCCAATCAGAACCCCATGGGCAAAAACCTGGATCTCCGATCGCCTTGTGAAGCTTCCCTGTCATAGCTAGCTGCCAGAAAAGCAGCTTTTCATACAGCCTCTCATATTGCCATAGATCGCAATAGTATCTCAAGGGGACTAAAAATTCCAAATAAAAAGTAAATAAAAAGTTTTTAAAAAGTAAAGAAAAACACATATTAATCATTCAAATCACCCCCTTTCAATTTTACATATAAAATGAACAATAAACATATATGAACAATAATATAACAGGTATCACAGTGAACTATTAAAGTATTGTAAAATATTTTTCCTATAAAAATCCAGGATTCACCATTTTTTGTCACCTTGTCCACCCAAAAAAATTGAATAGAAAGTGATCAAAAAGTCATATGTACCCAAAAATTGTTCAAATTCTAACTACAGTTCGCCCTGCAAAAATAAGCCCTCATACAGCTCTGCAGATGGGAATGTAGTATCCCTGTAATCCCACTGACCCGCAGCATAAGGGCGTCATGTCATTTTTAGCGCACAGTGAACACTGCAATATTAAAACCAAAAAAAACCTTGGAGAAATTGTTTTTTTTTTTCAATTTCACCCCACAAACAACTTGGTTTCTGTTTTCCACTACAAGACATAGTAAATTAAAAGGTGCAGTTAAAAAATACAACTAGTCCCGCAAAAAGTAATGTGAGCAAAAACATTGAAAAAGTTGTGGCAAAAATGGTGTCCTGGTCTTTAAAGGGGTATCCAAGACTATTAAATGCCCCCCATATTCCCGGGTCCCTCACATTGAATATACTTACCCTGGTCCCCCGCACCGCCGCTGCTTCTCCCCGCGGATTAAAACATCTGGTGTTGGGGGGAGCAGCCAATGGCGGGCCGGGACGTGGACGAGCCTCTCTAGCGTCATCCGTGATGGTAGAGAGGCTCTTCCCCATCCCCGCCTGCCATTGGCTGCTTCCCCCTCCCCCGACACTGGATATTTTCATCTGCGCACAGGGAGAAGCGGCGGTGCGGGGACCAGGAGCGGCGCAGGGAACGGGGTAAGTATGTTCAATGTGAATGGCCCGGTGCATAGGGGGGGCATTTAATAGTCTTAGATACCCCTTTAAGGGCTTAGAGAGACCTGAAATGCGTCACTCATCATATATCCTTAGACACCAATATAGATATGACTACGACTCCCATGAAATTCTGTACTTTAGGTCAGAGCTGGCCATGGTCATTGTGCGCCTGTGTTGGAGCCCCCCTAATACTTTCTGTGGTGAATACATAGGAAAAGCGGTGTCTCCAGGGAAAGAGAAGTGACTCCCTACAAGTCTGACGATTTAGCAAGTCTTGTGACGTGTCCACGGAAAGTAGCCAAGCCAAATATCCATTTGCAGACAGCTCTTTCAGGTTGCTTCGGGTCCTCGTCAGTGAGTGCCTTGGAGACAGCTGAGGGGGTACTGACTTTCCTTAAAGATACCAGCTGTGAACGGAGATTTAAAGGACATCTGTCAGCAGATTTGTACCTATGACACTGGCTGACCTGTTACATGTGCACTTGGCAGCTGAAGACATCTGTGTTGGTCCCATGTTCATATGTGTCCACATTGCTGAGAAATGTGAAGTTTTAATATATGCAAATGAGTATCTAGGAGCAACGGGGGCGTTGTCGTTATACCTAGATGCTCAGTTCTCTCTGCAACTGCCGTGCCCTCTGCACTTTGATGGACAGGGCCAGGCGTGATCACTTTTACATTGTCTGGTCCTGTCCATCAAAGTGGAGAGGGCGCAGCAGCTGCCAAGTGCACATGTAACGGGTCAGCCAATTTCCTAGGTAGAAATCTAACAGATGTCCTTTAAGCCACCTGCGGATGGATATTTGGCTTAGGTATTTACCCTTGCCATGCCTCAAGGCTTGTTAGAAAGTAAGGCCCCTTTCACACGAGCGGGAGACTCGCATGTCTCCCGCAACGGATCTACAGGGCTGGACTCCGCACTGACAGGGATCGCATAGCATTATATGCGATCCCTGTCCGTGCCGAGTCCAGCCCTGTAGATGCGTTGCGGGAGACATGCGAGTCTCCCGCTCGTGTGAAAGGGGCCTAAGACTTTGACTCAGAGGGAGTCGCCTCCAAAAGCTGTTGCTAGTGAGCTGTGTCTCTTTCTGTGGCTAATGCGGTAATTAAAAGCTTGAGTCCATTCCATGAAATGCTGGAGGGCGGTTACCGTGACCCGGTTATTTCCATACAGCCCCACACTGCGGGCTTGGATATGTTACCCGCATATAGCAGTGTCTATGTGATTAATGTAGGATCAGTTCCCTCTTTGCTCTTATCACGTGAGTTTCTAGGTCTGTGGAAAACTGAGTCATCTGGTCACAGGTTAACTGTATGAATCCTTAAAGAGGTATTCCGGTTACCATAAATATAACTTATGTTTTAAACTAATTCATCATCAATAATTACCTAATATAATGTCAATTTCATATATTTACCGTTCAGTAGTTATAAAGTACTTCTCTTCCTCTGCTACCCACTGTTTCCTCATGAGTTACCATGGCATCGACCTGTAATTCTGAACCTTTGTCAGTCGAGCATGCTCAGTGAGTTGCTATCAATTCTCTAGCTAATGTCAGTGTGCTGCTGATTACTGAGTAGAGGAGGCGTGACCGGACTGTATATCAGGCAGCCAATCGGTGAACAGCAACACTCATACAGGAAAGCTATGGATTGTGGGGATTGTAGTTTTGTGAGGGAAGATCCGGAGCCATGATACTCTCAGTGTGTTGCAGGCTCACACAGGAGATAGACAAATGGATTGCAAGGTAAAATGAAGCTCTGGTTATATGTATAGGTATGGGTTCTGGTTATATGTACAGGTATGGGTTCTGGTTATATGTACAGGTGTGGGTTCTGGTTATATGTACAGGTATGGGTTCTGGTTATATGTACAGGTGTGGGTTCTGGTTATATGTATAGGTATGGGTTCTGGTTATATGTATAGGTATGGGTTCTGGTTATATGTATAGGTATGGGTTCTGGTTATATGTATAGGTATGGGTTCTGGTTATATGTATAGGTATGGGTTCTGGTTATATGTTATAGGTATGGGTTCTGGTTATATGTATAGGTATGGGTTCTGGTTATATGTATAGGTAT
Source organism: Rhinella marina (assembly GCA_900303285.1). Taxonomy (NCBI): domain Eukaryota; kingdom Metazoa; phylum Chordata; class Amphibia; order Anura; family Bufonidae; genus Rhinella; species Rhinella marina. Next base: position 165,220 of record ONZH01016965.1, on the reverse strand, counting down.
GGGTTCTGGTTATATGTACAGGTATGGGTTCTGGTTATATGTACAGGTATGGGTTCTGGTTATATGTACCGGTATGGGTTCTGGTTATATGTACAGGTGTGGGTTCTGGTTATATGTACAGGTGTGGGTTCTGGTTATATGTACAGGTGTGGGTTCTGGTTATATGTACAGGTATGGGTTCTGGTTATATGTACAGGTATGGGTTCTGGTTATATGTACAGGTATGGGTTCTGGTTATATGTACAGGTATGGTTCTGGTTATATGTACAGGTCCGGGTTCTGGTTATATGTACCAGGTATGGGTTCTGGTTATATGTACAGGTGTGGGTTCTGGTTATATGTATAGGTGTGGGTTCTGGTTATATGTATAGGTATGGGTTCTGGTTATATGTATAGGTCTGGGTTCTGGTTATATGTATAGGTATGGGTTCTGGTTATATGTATAGGTATGGGTTCTGGTTATTATGTATAGGTATGGGTTCTGGTTATATGTATAGGTATGGGTTCTGGTTATATGTATAGGTATGGGTTCTGGTTATATGTATAGGTATGGGTTCTGGTTATATGTACAGGTATGGGTTCTGGTTATATGTACAGGTGTGGGTTCTGGTTATATGTGTAGGTATGGGTTCTAGTTGGGTCACAGCTTGCAGCCTTAATGCAGTTTTTCAAAAATTAAGTTACTTTACCGGAATACCCCTTTAAAGGGGTTGTGCTAAATTTTTAGGTTATTTCCCATCCATATGATGGAGAATAAGAAGCTGTTTGCTGGTGGTCCAACTGCTAGGACCCCCACTGATCACGAGAAGGGGGTTCTCTATCGTTGTACCCTTTTACCTTCAGCGCTCCCATAAAGAATAAGTAGAACGGCAGCATTATCAGAACAGGGTAACAGGACCCCGTCCTTGTGATTGGTGGGGGTCCTGGTGGTTGGACCCCCAGCAATCAGTTATCCAGATCTGTTTTCAAGTTATCCCCTATCTCTCTGATGGCTAACCTTCGGCACTCCAGCTGTGGTAAAACTACAAATCCCAAGATGCACACTTGCTTAGCTGTTCTCTCTACAGAAATGAATGGAGCATGCTGGGAGTCGTAGTTTCACCACAGCTGGCGTGCCATAGGTTAGCCATCACACTAATGAGTGTTTGTAGGAATACTTGTAAGAGAGGATCTGGCAGTGTAATACTGCCACCGAGAAATCGAAATCTTTCTGTAGGTTTAAAAATCATTGTTTGCTGATGGCAGATTGTGCCTTGTAATCATCATCTGCTGCCGGCAAACAGTCATTCAGTATTGGGACGAGAGATGGCAATAGCTATCACTGCTGCCCATACTGTGGAGGAGATCGCTTCATGTAAGGCTACTTTCACACTTTTCAGTATTGAGATCCGTCATAGGGTCTCAATACCAGGAAAAACCGCTTCTGTTTTGTCCCCATTCATAGTCAATGGCGACAAAACGTAACTGAACAATGGATCCGTTCATAACGGATGCAGACGGTTGTATTATCAGTGACTGAAGCGTATTTGCTGAGCCCTGCTGGATCCATCAAAAACACTAGTGTGAAAGTAGCCTAATAGTGATCTCCTTCACTGACGAGCAGGCGACAGTCGCCTGCCTGATCTACCGGTGCACCAGAGCTTTGTGACTAGAGTTGTATAAAGGTTCCTATTGAATGACAGCAAGCAGAGATCTTGAAAACCATGAGGAAAGTATATTGGCAAATTGTGTAACCTTTTGTTATATTGCAGACATTCAATACAAACCAAGTTTCATTACAAAGTCATTTTGTTAATTAGTAATTATAGACCTGGTCCTTTTGACCTGGTGGCCATTTATCTGTAATTGCGGTTTCTGCTCAACCTGGAGAAATCTCTGTAATAAGGTTATACTTGGTTTTTATACGATTGTTTTATCCCTGCAGAGGAAGCTTAATAACCAGAAGTCTAGCGGAAATTGTGAAGAAAGACGACTTTGTCCTGGACTCTGAATACTTGATCACTCTATTAGTTGTCGTTCCAAAGTAAGTTCATATTCTGTTCATATTCCCTGGTGAGGAGAAGGCCGGCACCATGATCAGACCCCACATCGTATACTTTCACAGTCTTTCTTTGCTTAGCACGGTGGTGGTAGATGTCACAGGGATATAAGAATCATTCTGGAAGTTGATCTAGAGCAGTGGTGGCGAACCTATGGCACGGGTGCCAGAAGCGGCACTCAGAGCCCTCTCTGTGGGCACCCGCACCCTGGAAAAAGTCTATGGTGTACCAATATGCCTATGACTTTTCCTGCCATTCATCAGTACAGGACACACTATGAACTGTACAGACAGCACATTGAATGTAGGCAGGCTATTATAGCTCTATGATAAAGTACTTGGAAGATATACTAGATTGGACTGTAGTACTGAGGTTATATTGTCATGTCGGCACTTTGCAATAAATAAGTGGGTTTTGGGTTGTGGTTTGGGCACCCGGTCTGTAAAAGGTTCACCATCACTGATCTAGAATCACGACAAATCAGTGGTTGGGTCTGTAGAGAGCAGTGTTAGATATCAGATTGCATATAAGGGAACTATTAGACCGCACTATTTTCGGGACAGTTATCAGTAAGAAGCTTTCATAGGAACACTCGTTCCTGTATAATTGAGCAGCCTATTTTTGTATGTTTCTGCAGGACAGTATTGTGTATTTTTGTATATTTTTGCAGGACAATATTGTGTATTTTTGTATATTTTTGCAGGACACTATTGTGAATTTTTGTATATTTTTGCAGGACAGTATTTTGTATTTTTGTATATTTCTGCAGGACAGTATTGTGTATTTTTGTATATTTTTGCAGGACAATATTGTGTATTTTTGTATATTTCTGCAGGACAGTATTGTGTATTTTTGTATATTTTTGCAGGACAATATTGTGTATTTTTGTATATTTTTGCAGGACAGTATTGTGTATTTTTGTATTTTTTTTTGCAGGACAGTATTGTGTATTTTTGTATATTTTTGCAGGACTATATTGTTTATTTTTGTATATTTTTGCAGGACAATATTGTTTATTTTTGTATGTTTTTGCAGGACAATATTGTTTATTTTTGTATATTTTTTGCAGGACAGTGTTGTGTATTTTTGTATATTTTTGCAGGACAATATTTATTTTTGTATATTTTTGCAGGACAATATTGTTTATTTTTGTATATTTTTTGCAGGACAATGTTGTGTATTTTTGTATATTTTTGCAGGACAATGTGTATTTTTGTTTTTAATAGCATAGTGCTGTTGAATTAAAAAATAGTCACAAATTCTAAGAAAAAAAAAACTTGGAATGGAATGGCGTTATCCAACCCCAAAAATGACCGGGCCCTTCACACAGCTGCCGCTGAAATATCCTCATCGTGTGGATCAAAACATCTGGCAATGGGGGGTCAGCCAATAGCAGGCCACGACAGGAACGAGCCTCCCTAGCCTCACGGGAGCTATTGGCTGCCGTAAGTTTTGATCCACGCAATGGGGAGATGCAACGGCGGCTGTGCGGGCATCAGAAGCTACGTTGTTGCCGGAGAGCAGGGTAAGTACAATCTATATGAGGGGCCCGGGCATTTGGCGGGCATTTTTGGGGTTGCATAACCCCTTTAAATATTGAGTTTAAGAAACAAAATACCCTTTTCTGATGGACGTGTCCCTTTAAAGGGCTATTCTGGTCTTAATCATTTTATTATTGATCGTCCCTAATCATAAGGCCACATGTGACTAATAACGCGGTAGTCAGGCGTGCCAGCTGCCACTCCATTCAGTGTCTATGACGCTAAGGAAAATATTTGAGAACTGTGTTTGGTGACCCGTGGGGCCCAGCTGTCAGACCCCCACCTGTTGAGAATTTCTCTCCTATTTAGTGGGTAGGTGAAAAATACTTTAGACCAGAAAACCAGTTTAAAGTCACTGAGGTCACAGCAGCTCCTGCCTACATGGCTCCAATATGAATGGAATCCATGACGCCAGTAAAACCAGAACTGTATGTTAGGTAATTTCAGTTGCTCATCTGTTTGGTACAACGGAGTCTGTTAGATATTTGGATTTATATATAAATATACACTCACCGGCCACTTTATTAGGTACACCATGCTAGTAACGGGTTGGACCCCCTTTTGCCTTCAGAACTGCCTCAATTCTTCGTGGCATAGATTCAACAAGGTGCTGGAAGCATTCCTCAGAGATTTTGGTCCATATTGACATGATGGCATCACACAGTTGCCGCAGATTTGTCGGCTGCACATCCATGATGCGAATCTCCCGTTCCACCACATCCCAAAGATGCTCTATTGGATTGAGATCTGGTGACTGTGGAGGCCATTTGAGTACAGTGAACTCATTGTCATGTTCAAGAAACCAGTCTGAGATGATTCCAGCTTTATGACATGGCGCATTATCCTGCTGAAAGTAGCCATCAGATGTTGGGTACATTGTGGTCATAAAGGGATGGACATGGTCAGCAACAATACTCGGGTAGGCTGTGGCGTTGCAACGATGCTCAATTGGTACCAAGGGGCCCAAAGAGTGCCAAGAAAATATTCCCCACACCATGACACCACTACCACCAGCTTGAACCGTTGATACAAGGCAGGATGGATCCATGCTTTCATGTTGTTGACGCCAAATTCTGACCCTACCATCCGAATGTCGCAGCAGAAATCGAGACTCATCAGACCAGGCAACGTTTTTCCAATCTTCTACTGTCCAATTTCGATGAGCTTGTGCAAATTGTAGCCTCAGTTTCCTGTTCTTAGCTGAAAGGAGTGGCACCCGGTGTGGTCTTCTGCTGCTGTAGCCCATCTGCCTCAAGGTTCGACGTACTGTGCGTTCAGAGATGCTCTTCTGCCTACCTTGGTTGTAACGGGTGGCAATTTGAGTCACTGTTGCCTTTCTATCAGCTCGAACCAGTCTGCCCATTCTCCTCTGACCTCTGGCATCAACAAGGCATTTCCGCCCACAGAACTGCCGCTCACTGGATGTTTTTTCTTTTTCGGACCATTCTCTGTAAACCCTAGAGATGGTTGTGCGTGAAAATCCCAGTAGATCAGCAGTTTCTGAAATACTCAGACCAGCCCTTCTGGCACCAACAACCATGCCACGTTCAAAGGCACTCAAATCACCTTTCTTCCCCATACTGATGCTCGGTTTGAACTGCAGGAGATTGTCTTGACCATGTCTACATGCCTAAATGCACTGAGTTGCCTCCTTGTGATTGGCTAATTAGAAATTAAGTGTTAACGAGCAGTTGGACAGGTGTACCTAATAAAGTGGCCGGTGAGTGTATATTTATATATATATATATATATATATATATATATATATATATATACCGTATTTTTCGCCCTATAAGACGCACTTTTTTTCCCCCAAAAGTAGGAAAATGCGGTGCGTCTTATAGGGTGAATACAAGTGAGCGCTTCCATAAGGAAGCGCTCACTTGTACGTAGGGACCCCCATCAGACCTCAGATCAGCCCACCCAGCCTCTTGCAGCCTCTCGCTGCAGCGTCAGGTCATAGTGCGCGCCGGCAGGGAAGAGAGAGGAGCGCGGAGCGTGGGACCGGAGGGCAGCGGCAGCGCAGAACAGGTAAGTATGGTCTTTAAGTGGCTGGGTGGGCTGATCTGAGGTCTGATAGGGGCACAAGACGGCTATCTGAGGTGAAGGGCACAAGACGCTAATCTGAGGTCTGATGGGGCACAATATGCCAATATGAGGTCTGTTGGGGGCACAATATGCTAATCTGAGGTCTGTTGGGGGCACAATATGCTAATCTGAGGTCTGTTGGGGGCACATTCTGCTGATCTGAGGTCTGATGGGGCACATACTGTTGCTCTGAGGTCTGAAGGGGGCACATTCTACTGATCTGAGGTCTGAAGGGGGCACATTCTACGGATCTGAGGTCTGAAGGGGGCACATTCTACTGATCTGAGGTCTGATGGGGGCACATTCTACTGATCTGAGGTCTGATGGGGGCACATTCTACTGATCTGAGGTCTGATGGGGGCACATTCTGCTGATCTGAGGTCTGATGGGGGCACATACTGTTGCTCTGAGGTCTGATGGGGGCACATACTGTTGCTCTGAGGTCTGATGGGGGCACATACTGTTGCTCTGAGGTCTGATGGGGGCACATTCCGCTGATCTGAGGGTCTGATGGGGCACATACTGTTGCTCTGAGGTCTGAAGGGGGCACATTCTGTTGATCTGAGGTCTGATGGGGGCACATACTGTTGCTCTGAGGTCTGATGGGGGCACATACTGTTGCTCTGAGGTCTGATGGGGGCACATACTGTTGCTCTGAGGTCTGATGGGGGCACATTCTGCTGATCTGAGGTCTGATGGGGGCACATTCTGCTGATCTGAGGTCTGGTGGGCGCACAGTGAGATGGTATGGGGGCACAGTGGGCTGATCTGAGGTCTGGTGGGGGGCTGACATGGAGGGCTGATGGAGTTCTGACATGGAGGGCTGATATGGGGGTCTGATGTGATGTCCTAAAATTTATGGGCAGTCTGATAAGAGGATCTGCTGAAAAATATTTTTTTCTTATTTTCCTACACTAAAACCTAGGTGCGTCTTATGGGCCGGTGCGTCTTATAGGGCGAAAAATACGGTATATATATATATATATATATATATATATATATATATATACACACACACACACACACACACATACATTACAGTATCTAATTGTTGATTGGTTTCAGAGATTTAGTTGCACTGATCAATGTGTTATCAATGTTGTTTTTCAGAATTAATTATAATGACTGGGTTAAGCAATATGAAACTCTGGCAGAGATGGTGGTCCCACGTTCCAGCAGGTAAGTGACAAGCCAAGCTGAGGTATAAATGTTATGTAAAATACAGGTGCCAAACCCACCAGTCTTAATTTGTATGGGGGCCACTGGGTCCTCCCCCGTCAGCAAATGTTGGCGGAAAATCGGATCCGGCATATCAACCCGCACACTGTGTCGGTGCACCTAGACACTGTCATGAACTTCAGCAAAATTTGGTTCCATCTGGCACATTTTTGGCACACTTTTTTGCATCTAACTCTTGAGAAATCCACAACAGAGTGTGGCTTCTCAGAAAAGGGGAGTGGTCCAAGATGCAACATTTTTCACCAAAATTACGCCACAATTTTGGCATAAAATTTTGTCTCAAAGTAATCCAACCAATAGCTGGTGCAGAGTCAGAGAAAAGTGTCCATCCCCGCACCACATTTATCATCCAGCCTGAGCCCCTGTGATAAATCTGCTGCAGGTCTAGACAGCCGGACTAAGTTTAATCCATCTACAGGATTAGTAAATCTGCCCCAATGTATTTGCCGTGCCCGATCCTTTGTTCTCATGAGAAATACACCAGAAGGCCTAATCTCCTCTCCCCTAAAATAAACACTGTGGGTGTCAGGAGAATTAAATGGGTTATCCGACGGGTGATGCTAGGGAGGCTCGTCAATTGAATATTGAGCCTGGGCTTGCAATATCAAAAGGGCAGAAAGGATTCAGCTAACCGTCTTTCATACTAGATCTTTCAGGATTTTGAGTAGGAAAAACAAATGTTTCTTAATGTATCATCTAGGGCTGGGCGATTAATCGAATTAATTAGATTAATTCGCGAATTGAAAGCCTCACGATTTTATTTTTTAGGAAAATCGTGAACTCGATTTTCCTAAAATGGCGCCCGCCAGATAAAATAAAAAAAATCTCTCACCTGTCCTGCGCAACGGCTCTGCTCCGGTGTCCGGCGCACTTCTTCTTCTCCGGGGCCGCGCTGCACTGTCCTGACCGCGTACAGCGTCAGGATGTAGTGCGCTCACTACCTGGAGCGGAAGTAAGGGATTTTTTTATTTTATTCTTATGGTGGCCTAGTGGGCTGTTCTGAGGGCTGAATGGGGGCACTACTGTGGGCTAATATGAGGTTTCAAGGGGGCACTACTGTGGGCTGTTCTGAGGTCTAAAGAGGCACTACTGTGGGCTAATCTGAGGTCTCGGGAGGGGGGGGGCACTACTATGGGCTAATCTGAGGTCTCAAGGGGGCACTACTATGGGCTGATCTGAGGTCTGATGGGGGCACTTTCTACATGCATTCTCAGCTGAGCTTGGGCTTACATTTGTAAGGGAGAATCTGGAGAGATAGCCATTGCACAAACAAGTGTGCAGCCCACAGGTACCTCATGTATGTCCGGCTTTACAGGGTGGTAATCCAGAAAATACGGCTGCTTTATATGCTGATGAGCCAACAGCAGGAGCAGCACACCGTGTCCATAGTTTTTCCGTCTGCGCAGGTACAACCCCCTTTATTGAGAGAGGTGCCAGTCTCATTGACAAAAAAAATACCACACCCAAATAGAAATGTCGGATTGCTGCAGTTTTTGGAAAAGAAAAATGCAGATATGAAAGTAGCCTTATAGGGTATTTACTTCTCTACAAGGGTAATGTATGCCGCTCATGGACACGGCTCTGCCAGTCTCCCTTTCTAATGATTTCCTCTTCTTCAGTGTGTTATCAGAAGACCAGGACAGCTACCTGTGTAATGTCACCCTCTTCAGAAAAGCAGTGGACGACTTCCGGCACAAAGCCAGAGAAAATAAGTAAGTTGTGTCTGTAGTCCACGGGAGGCTGCTCAGCATCTGATGTCCGTACCTAATATTTCCTTTAATTACAGGTTTGTGGTCCGTGATTTCCAGTACAACGAAGAGGAGATGAAAGCCGATAAAGAAGAGATGAACAGACTGTCTACTGATAAGAAGAAACAGTTCGTAAGTACAGCATTATATGTTTAGAGGCCCACAGAGACCAGAGCAAAACTCAGAATGGACCCCTCTGAGAGCTTTGCCAAGTGCACTCGTTTCCACAATCTCATTGAGCTCTGCAATGATTCATTTTTACATAATACATTGCTGGTGAGATTTGTTTTTCTGTTCTGATAAATGATGAAATTTTGTCTACCTGTAGCCACCACTAGAGGGAGCTCATTATTTACAGCTATTATTGAAGTCAATGGGAGCTTTAAGAACCATTGTACAGTGAGATCCAGGTAACTGCTGTGATGGTACCTTGTATAAAGGTGGATTCTGTATACATCTGCTAATTCTGAAAGCAGATATTAAAGAGGCTCTGTCAGCAGGATAAACCCTATTAAACCATACATACTGGCTAGTAGGGCTCATCATGCTGATTAAAACTATACCTTTTTTTTGTCTATATGCATTCTTATTCATATGCAAATGAGCAAGTTGGTTCACCAGGAGGCGGGGCTAAATCCTTTGAGCACTGCTTTGTAACGCCCCTGTGCTCTGTGCTTTTTCCCATAGTTTTCAAGCACGACCACTGCTGCTGGATTGTAAGGTGGTCATAACCCCCTGGATATGAGCAGTGTATAATGTGCTGGAAAAATGAAAGGGGTAAAATCTGGAAGTGAGCGCTTCCGGGTAAGGAATGCCTTCCCTTGGCGGAGATTAGTAAAGGCATTCCACTGCAGTAATGAGCCTGAGCTTGTACTAGGCTTCCAGACTCATTAGAGTCCATTCACACGTCAGTATTTTTCTTTTCCAGATTTTCATTCCGTTTTTTGTGGATCCGTGTTTCCGCAAAAACCTTCCCTTTTTACCAATTGTACATCTGCATTTGTTCTGTTATTTCCGCATAAAACGGAAGGGGGAATATATGTTGCTAGGTTACTAAAAATGTATTTATTTTAAATGGATCCACAATTGCTTATACATATTGATGACTACAGTGGGATCAAGGACCGCATTTTGCTCACAATAGTAGGACAAGCTCTGGTTTTTTTGCGGGTCCACGGAACAATGGAAGCAGACAGCACACTGAGTGCTGTCCGCATTTTTTGCGGGGCTATTGAAATGAATGGGTCCCCATTCCGTTCCGCAAATTTGCGGAACAGATGCCGATGACAAAATACTGACGTGTGAATGGACCCTTACTTGTATATTACAGTTGAGGCAACAGGTGGCAGCACTGAATGTTAATATAGTGATTTCTATATAGAATAATGGAGCAAATCCCATTATTTTATACAAATTGCATAAAATAATCTGATGATTGCAATTTGGGGTCCTAACAAAAAGAAAAAAAAAAGTAAAAACAGAATTTAGAAAAATATAAAAATTCAAATCACCCCCGTTTCCCCAAAATGAAAATAAACAATAAAAAAAATAACATAATGGGCATTGCCATGTGTGAAAACGGCCATATTATTAAAATATAAAAAAACATATCCAATACTGTGAGTATCATAACAAAAAAAATAAAATAAACATAGCTGATTTGCAGTTTTTCGTCACTTTATTTCCCCAAAATAAAAAATGATTAAAAAAGTATAGATTGTCCCGCAAAAAATGAGCCCTCACTTATCTCTGTAGACAAAACTATGAGAAAAAAACTATGGAGGTCAGAATACAGAGATGACAAGAATTTATATTTTTTCATTATTCAAAGGCATTGTGCAAGTTCTCCCACTTAAAAAGATGAGAGAGGCCTGTAATGGACATCATAGGTAGACCTCAACTATGAGAGACAAAATGAGAAAACAAATCCATAAAATCACATTGTTTTTAAACAATTTATTTGCAAATTATGGTGGAAAATAAGTATTTGGTCAATAACAAAAGTTCATCTCAATACTTTGTTATATATCCTTTGTTGGCAATGACAGTGGTCAAACGTTTTCTGTAAGTCTTCACTAGGTTGGCACACACTGTTGCTGGTACGTTGGCCCATTCCTCCATGCTGATCTCCTCTAGAGCAGTGATGTTTTGGGGCTGTCGCTGGGCAACACGGACTTTCAACTCCGTCCAAAGGTTTTCTATGGGGTTGAGATCTGGAGACTGGCTAGGCCACTCGAGGACCTTGAAATGCTTCTTACGAAGCCACTCCTTCGTTGCCCTGGCAGTGTGCTTGGGATCATTGTCATGCTGAAAGACCCAGCCATGTTTCATCTTCAATGCCCTTGCTAATGGAAGGAGGTTTGCACTCAAAATCTCATGATACATGGCCCCATTCATTCTTTCATGTACACGGATCAGTCGTCCTGCTCCCTTTGTAGAGAAACAGCCCCAAAGCATGATGTTGCCACCCTCATGCTTCACAGTAGGTATGGTGTTCTTTGGATGCAGCTCAGCATTCGCTCTCCTCCAAACACGACGAGTTGTGTTTCTACCAAACAGTTCTACTTTGGTTTCATCTGACCATATGACATTCTCCCAATACTCTTCTGGAACATCCAAACGCTCTCTAGCAAACTTCAGACGGGCCCAGATATGTACTGGCTTAAGCACGGGGACACATCTGGCACTGCAGGATCTGAGTCCCTGGTGGCGTAGTGTGTTACTGACGGTAGCCTTTGTTACGTTGGTCCCAGCTTTCTGCAGGTCATTCACTAGGTCCCCCCGTGTGGTTCTGGGATTTTTGCTCACAGTTCTTGTGATCATTTTGACCCCACGGGGTGAGATCTGATCGAGGAAGATTATCAGTGGTCTTGTATGTCTTCCATTTTCTAATTATTGCTCCCACAGTTGATTTCTTCACACCAAGCTGCTTGCCTATTGCAGATTCAGTCTTCCCAGCCTGGTGCAGGTCTACAATTTTGTTTCTGGTGTCCTTCGACAGCCCTTTGGTCTTCACCATAGTGGAGTTTGGAGTGTGACTGTTTGAGGTTGTGGACAGGTGTCTTTTATACTGATAACAAGTTCAAACAGGTGCCATTACTACAGGTAATGAGTGGAGGACAGAGGAGCCTCTTAAAGAAGAAGTTACAGGTCTGTGAGAGCCAGAAATCTTGCTTGTTTGTAGGTGACCAAATACTTATTTTCCACCATAATTTGCAAATAAATTCTTAAAAAAAAACAGAAAATGTGATTTTCTGGATTTGTTTTCTCATTTTGTCTCTCATAGTTGAGGTCTACCTATGATGTCAATTACAGACCTCTCTCATCTTTTTAAGTGGGAGAACTTGCACAATTGGTGGCTGACTAAATACTTTTTTTCCCCCACTATGTGGTATTGCCATAAGCGTATTGTCATGTAGAATGAAGAGCACAAGTCAATTTTACTGCATAGTGAAGGCCATAAAAACAAAACCCATAAATTCATTGTTCTGCTAGATTTATATCAAGCTGACAGCTCAGGGGGCTTGTTCTTTGTGCTGCAACCCTCTCCCTGCAACTGCCACAACAGCCTCTAACAGAACATATGAGGGGTGGCAGTTGAAGATTCAAACTGAGCACGTGCGACCACCTCAGTGAGACGGACAAAAAATTAGGAAAAGAACAAACAGCAGGTGGCGCTGTACAGATACATTTTATTGAATAGTTCAGTGGCTATACTGAAGTTTTAATTACCTGCAATTACAAAATTGTTTGTATTCAGATCCAGGTGCTGGTTCGAAAAATGTCAAATATGTTTTGTGACACAACCCTTTTAAAGGAAGCCTGACCCCCCCCCCCCCCAAAAAAAAAAAATAAATAAAAAAATTAGTTTTAAAGGAAGCATACAAGCATACTGTCATGAAACAGAACTTCCTTGTGAAAATCCATTCCCTTAATCCTGAGAAATAAGTCTTTGTATTGTTATGCAGAGAGGATATCCAGTGCACCATGGGCGGGGCCATTTGGTTCAGTGCACCTCGCTTCTCCTGCATCACCAATAATCAATCAAACAGGAGCAGGAGGTGCTGGGTGTTATGGCACAGCAGCGATGCACCTCACATTGCAGTCCCGTCCACACCTAATATTTTATTTGCATAAAAAGTTTTCGAGGGGGGGGGGGAACAACCCTCCCTGGAGGAATACTTACTTTGGGGGGGAACAACCCTCCCTGGAGGAATACTTACTTTGAAACTGATTTTGGAGGAGACAAAATATTGTGTGACATGGGAAAAAAAACCTTGGTTTTCTGCCCGCGGTCGATTATCCGTAGGAAGTAGAATTTTCCTTTAACTGAGCTTAAATGGGAGAAGTGGCTCCTCTCATGACTGCATTGACTTTCTGGTCAAGTCTCATTAGCAGAGCGTGAACCTTCCAGGAAAGACACTTTTTGAAAACTTCCAAGAACCTTTTCTGCCACTGTTTCCTGTATACAGCCAGTTCTGGGTGAAAATAGTGAATTATGGTTAATTTGTCTCTTTTAATACGCGGTCATTATCTCATTCTCCTGCAGGGTCCTCTTGTACGATGGCTCAAAGTTAATTTCAGCGAAGCTTTTATTGCCTGGATCCACGTGAAAGCTCTGCGGGTGTTTGTAGAGTCTGTACTAAGGTAGGAAGCAATTACCAGACATGGATGATATGGTTACTGAGGTCTGCAGGCGAAAGCCAGACCTTATCAAAGCAGTGACACCCTCAGGTTGTGGTGTGAAGTCCTTAAAGGGGTTGTCTCACTTCAGAAAATGGCATTTCTCACTGTAGAGGAAGTTACTACAAGGCACTTAGTAATGTATTGTGATTCTCCATATTGCTTCCTTTGCTGGCTGGATTCATTTTTCCATCAGATTATACACTGCTCGTTTCCATGGTTACGACCACCCTGCAATTCAACAGCGGTGGTTGTGCTTGCACACTGTAGGAAAAGGCATCGGCCTCTCTGGTGGCTAGGACTGTAGGGGCACACGCGTGCTTCCTTTGCTGGCTTCATCCATTTTTCAGTGGCACTATACACTGCTCGTTTCCAGAGATTACGACCAGATACGCGGGGGCCGGGATGGGAGTTGCTGCACATGCGTGTCTGTGCACAGTCCCTGCCACCAGAGAAGCTGGCGCCTTTTCATATAATTTGCAAGTACACCCACCGCTGCTGGTTTGCAGAGTGGTCGTAACCCCTGGAAACGAGCAGTGTATAATTTGATGGAAAAAATGAATCCAGCCAGCAAAGGAGGCAATATGGACAATCACAATACATTAGTAAGTGTCCTGTATTAACTTTCTCTACATAAATAAATGCGATTTGCTGAAATGACACAACCCCTTTAAGCAGTTGTCACACCCCAGCTCCCAGTATGTTCTAACGGTGGTAGCCCCCAGTGGCACAAACAACTATGAATTAATTTAAGAAATAAATGCAACAATTGGCATTAAATTACCACTGAAAAACACTGTTTTATTAAAATAAAAATAATACATTTCCTTTAAAGGGGTTATCTAATATTAATTTGCCCTGTTAGATCCCACATAATTTCAGTTGGAATTTGAAAAAAATGTGAAATGTTTAGCAATGTTCCCGTGTCTAGATATTGCTGTTACATACGTGATATGGCGCCCTCTGGTGTTCTTTTGATCCCCTGTCAGAATGTCCAGCTAATTTATCCAGTGCTGGCGGTCACACATGGTCAGTCACCCAATCTGGATCCTTTAGTACCTGGAGTGATTCCTTATTGTGCAGACCATCCAAGAAAAAACTGCTTTTCTCTAGCAATTTTTTAAAAATTTGTGATATGACAGACAAATGTAATATTTGATTATGGTACCGCCCCCTTCAAGAAATGGCCTAGTTTACTTTAATTTATTTTTTAGAAGGGTATGTTCACAGGGTTTGTATTGGGATTACTGAGAGTTCCATGATTTTTTTTTTTTTTCATTTTTTAATTTATTTTTTTGTGCAGTTTTCCATTTTAAGTGATTTTTTAGCAGAATTTTAATGGTAATTTACACACGGAATCTGCACCAAAAAATACAGAATGGGGCTTATTTCTCATTGAAAATAATGAGAGAGGATTTAGTGTGAAAAAAGCCACTACAAAATCTGAAAATGTGAACGTACTAAAAAAAAAAAAAAAGTATGAAACTTTGCAGTTTGTATATTGGCCAGTAGTTGGCAATAGAGCACACATCACCGCAGGCTTGGCGAATATCAGCTTGTCATTTTATGCTATAAATGATATTCAGATGCAGCACGTATGTTTGCTTCAGATCTTACCCTTTGCCATGTAAGAAGCCACAGAGATGCTGCAGATTTAAAGGGGTTGTGCAAGAATGGTGTCCTTGGCTGGTCCTGCTCCTTCTGGCCTGCGATGCTCCACTGGGCTCTCTCGATGTCCATATCCAGTTTGACATCGGTGGCCAGTTCCGCTTACGTCATGGCAAATGGTCACATGACACAAGGGGATCCAGTCAATGATTGGCTGCGTCGATGTCATACCAGATGTTTACATCGAGGGAGCCCAGCGGAGCGTTGCAGGCCTTGAGGAGAAGACGCGGGTAAGTCATCTTTCCTTTACAGGTGCAGCCACGTGAGGGGGTTTCCCAAACCCCAGCCCCTCCTCCCATTCTTGCACAACTTTAAAACCTCTTCACGCGGAGGATTTTTGCCATGTGGATTCCATGCTGAGAATTGCATTGTTTTCAGTGGGAGTCCTCACCGCCGTTCATGTGACTGTGGAATACTTACGCGTGGTTTTCCAGACTGCACCGAAGAATCCAAGACACCTTGGGAATCCTCAGCCCTGGGGTGTTGGTTTGGCCTGTGGTTTAGCCCCACTCGGTTAAACCACAAGGGAGTCTGCGACACTAAGATTGAACAACCGAGGCAGAAACCTTGGCGGCTTCTGCTGCCAAATAGGCACCAGATTTTTGACATTGTCAAAACCCACCATGTGAACTTATGGTGTGGTCTTCTTTCTTGTGGATGACCAGTCTGCATTCTGCACAGTAGAGCCGCTACTAATCCACCTTGTCTTAATGTGGCCTAAAACACTAGTAATTTGCCAGATGCAACATCTAGTCAAGATATATGACATTAATTGATTTTCCGCGTCTCATACATCTTACTCTGGTACAGTAGATTAGTCATTTTACGTAGCTGTGGATGTCCATGATGGTCATGAGAACAGAACCACCTCCACTAAGCAGCCATAGGTATCTGTAACCATTTTCACATTTATAATATCAGTGCCCATCAAACCCTGTCTTTCTAGCTCTTATGGAACTACTACTCCTAGCTGGGAGTTGTAATTGTATAGCGGCTGCAGTGGTACAAGTTACAGACCAAAATAAAGATACTCACCTAATAATATGGACCATTATACCGAATAGTTCAAAATCATGCTGTGGCATTGTTTAGTGCATATGGAGCCATCTACACTATTGATATATTTAAAGGGGTTTTCTGGGTTAAAGAAGCACTATGGGTTTTTTTCCTTTGGCGATATAGTGCAGTGCAGGGTAGGCCATTATTAAAGAATAAGATGGAGGCTCTTGTTTATGCTTTGTGTCATATCTGTTGTGCCCACCTTTCAGGTACGGGTTACCAGTGAACTTTCAAGCCATGCTGCTTCAGCCCAATAAGAAGACCATGAAAAAACTGCGGGAAGTCCTGTATGATCTGTACAAACACCTGGACAGCAGCGCAGCATCCATTATTGATGTAAGTAATCCGGGCCCCAGATCTGACACATCTACGTATTCATGCTGTCCTTACGTGGAGTGTCAGATTTGGCTCACATCAGTCTCACAAGTGAGGTCACAGTCTCCTGTTACCTTGGATATGATGATGTCTTTCTCTCCTTTTAGCAGCCCGGCGTCCTCACTTCACTCAGAAGATTAGCCTCAACCAGGATTCTGTCTAGTAACATAGTTTATAAGGCTGAAAAAAGACATCTGTCCATCCAGTTCAGCCTGTTATCCTGCAAGGCAAAAAAAAACCCTGTGAGGTAGAAGCCAATTTTCCTCACTTTAGGGGGGAAAAATACCTTCCCGACCTCAATCTGGCAATCAGAATAACTCCATCTCTAGTAACTATAACCTGTAATATTATTACCCTCCAGAAATACATCCAGGCCCCTCTTGAACTCTTTTAGTGAACTTACCATCACCACCTCCTCAGGTAGAGAGTTCCATAGTTTACTGCTCTTACCGTAAAGAATCCTCTTCTATGTTTGTGTACAAACCTTCTTTCCTCCAGACGCAGAGGATGTCCCCTCATCACAGTCGCAGTCCTGGGGATAAATAAATCATAGGAGAGATCTCTGTACTGACCCCTGATATATTTATACATAGTTATTAGATCTCCCCTCAGTCGTCTTTTTTCTAAACTGAATAACCCCAATTTTGATAATCTTTCTGGGTACTGGATGCATACCATTATCTTATTGTCCTTGGCAGCAGCTGTCTGACACTGGTTTCTACAGCTTAGTTTGCTGTTTACTAAAATTCCTAGGTCCTTTTCCATGTCAGTGTTACCCATTGTTTTATCATTTAGTATGTACGGTTGACTTGCATTGTTCCTTCCTATGTGCATAACCTTACATTTGTCAGTGTTAAACCTCATCTGCCACTTCTCTGCCCAAGCCTCCAATCTATCCAGATCCATCAGTAGCAGTATACTGTCCTCTGTAGTATATATACAGTATACTGTCCTTTGTAGTATATACAGTATACTGTCCTGTCTGTAGTATATACAGTATACTGTCCTGTCTGTAGTGTGTGTATATATATTCAGATAATGAGGCAGCACCCCGGAATGGTGAAAATGGTGGACCTCTTTATTCACCCAACTTGCAAAGTTTCAGCCCACACAATGAGGCCTTTCTCATGTACATATATATATATATATATATATATATATATATATATATATATATATATATAATTTACACAGTTTAGTTTTATCTACAAAAAATTATATTTTACTGTGCAAGCCTTGTACAAGATCATTAATAAATATATTGAAGAGAATAGGGCCCAATACTGACCCCTGTGGTACCCCACTAGTGACAGTGACCCAATCTGAGTGTGTACCATTAATAACCACCCTCTGTTTTCCATCACTGAGCCAGTTACTTACCCACATACAGACATTTTCTCCCAGGCCAAGCATTCTCATTTTATATACTAACCTTTTATGTGGTACAGTGTCAAATGCTTTGGAGAAGTCCAGATATACGACATCCATTGATTTTCCGCGTCTCATACATCTTACTCTGGTAAAGGGGTTGTGCAAGAATGGTGTCCTTTTTACATAGCTGCGCATGCCCATGCCGCAAGATCTGATGGTCATGAGAACAGAACCACCTCCACTAAGCAGCCATATGTATCTGTAACCATTTTCACATTTATAATATCAGTGCCCATCAAACTCTGCCTTTCTAGCGGTTATGAAACTACTACTCCTAGCTGGGAGTTGTAGTTTTATAGCGGCTGCAGTGGTACAAGTTACAGACCAAAATAAAGATACTCAGCTAATAATATGGACAATTATACCGAATAGTTCAGAATTATGCTGTGGGATGGAACAGTGTATGTGGAGCCATCTATACTGTATAGATATATTTAAAGGGGTTTTTTGGGTTAAAGAAGCACTGTTTTTTTTTCCTTTGGCGATATAGTGCAGGGTAGGCCCTTATTAAAGAATAAGATAGAGGCTGTTGTGTATGCCTTGTGTTTTATTCCCCTCAGATATGGTTTTCCAAATCAGTCAGACATTTCCCATCATGTCTGGGTCCGGTTTTCAGTACCTTTCTTTACATACCTTATACTGATCTGTCATCTGCCCTTCATTCACACCAGGAGCAGAATTCTGCTACTCTTCTGTTAGCTCCCAAACTGCAGAGGAGAAACCGATACATTAATCTGGTAGCCTATGAAGCATACCTGTTTTAAAAAAAGTTTGCTTCTTTGTTCAATCATACCAATGAAGGAAGAGGTCTTTTTAGGTCTTCCATAATGTTTTCTTCAGCCTAAATACTCCGCCTTTCAGCTGCACAGCTAGATGTATTTCTCTCACAAGCATCGGCCGTCTCCCTTCTGCACTGTACTGCTTTGATGTCCTTTCTTTTATTTTCCGCTATGTATGTTTTAGCTCAGGCTCACAGAACAGATAAGGCAGGGGAAATCACATTTACAGAAAGGCAGAAGCAGTGTAGAAGCAGTTCATTTATCAGGCTCAAGATCTCAGCTAGCTCCGACATGCCCCCACTTCCTCTCTGCCATCTTCTGAGTCTGTTACCAGGGATCGATCTTCCCTGACAACAGGCAGTGGACTGCAACTCAGGTGGAAGTGAGACCCCTAGTGGCCATGACTTTACAGCTTTTTTCAGGTGGATGCAGACAGATTTTTTTAAATGAAATGCTTTAGAAATTTGCTAGTTACATCATTTTCTATTAAATGAAGTCAAGTTGTGTGAAAGTACTGTGACCCTTTAAGAGTAACCACCAAGTTTACCCCCCTAATCTTATGTATATTTCTTTCCCAGGCTCCTATGGATATCCCCGGATTAAACCTCAGCCAGCAGGAATACTACCCCTACGTCTACTACAAGATTGATTGCAATTTGCTGGAATTTAAGTAAAACCGTGCACTAGTGTTATTGGCGCAGAGATGAGTTTGAAGTACAGTGATTCTCCTCTCTAATTAACCCTGTGCTTGCTTCTCATGCCTGTACCCAGGATAACCCTCTCGCCCAACCCCCCCTTTCCCTTAGTCGCCCCTTTTGACACTTAATTTGTTTCCTTTTAAAGAATATACGGTAGATATTGTCGCTTTTAATCAATGAGTTGTTGTAAATGTCCGCCGAGGACAGAAGAGTCTATTTATAAAGAGATTTATTTAAGGCTGGCCTTGCCACGTGACGCCGAATTGTAGATGTCATCCCTCATCCGTACGGTGGTCGGCATTCGTCCTTCTCGTCAGCACTGTTCGTAGCTAGATCTTGTTTACAAGGGCCCATGGTGTAATTGTTTTATACCATTCCATTCACTGTATTTAGTTCATAAATGGTGTTTGTGTGCAGTCGTGATGTAAAGTGTATGTACTATTTAACGTGTGTGCTTTCTGTATATTTGATAAAGATCTCTAGACCACTGTCAGCACTCACAAGGAAAAGAAATAAAACCGTAACCTGGCCACGTCTCTGTCTTCCTGTTACATTGTGTCGATGCTTTGACCCGATCCGTGAAATCTGTTATTTAAAGGGGTATTCTGAGATTTTGTTAACTGGATCAGTTAACAGTAGGTTCCGACACCCGGGACTCCCTCCAATCAGCTGTTTGAGAAGCCACCGGAGCTCGCAGTAGCACCATGGCCTTCTCGCAGCATAGCCTAGACCATGTGACATCATGTTCATCGGTCACATGGCCTAGGATTGGCTCAACTCCATTAAAGTGAATGAGGCTGAGCTGCGATACCAAGCATAGCCGCGATATAATGTACGGCGCTGTGCTTGGAAAGAAGGCTGCAGCACTCACAGCACTCATACATACAAATGTGCATACTTTGAGCATATCGGATGCTTAAAATACAGGTTCAGTTTTTTTCTTTAGTTTTCTGTTCTTCTGACAAATCAGAAGAACAGAAAAATAAAAGGGGATGTGAACCCGGCCTTACATTTGTCAGTGTTTTACCATTTAGTATGTACAAGTGACTTGCATTATTCCTTCCCATGTGCATAACCTTACATTTGTGTTAAACCTCATCTGCCTCTTCTCTGCCCAAGCCTCCAATCTATCCAGATCTATATACTGTCCTCTGTAGTGTGTGTGTGTGTGTATATATATATATATATATATACACACATATATATATATATATATATATATATATATACACACAGTATACTGTTCACTGTAGTATATAAACAGTATGCTGTCCTCTTTAGTATATATACAGTATGCTGTCCTCTGTAGTGTGTGTATACATATATATACAGTATTCTCTGCATAAATTGATATTTTACTGAGCAAGTCTTCCACAAGATCATTAATAAATATATTAAAGAGAATAGGGCCCAATACTGACTACTGTGGTACACCTCTAGTGACCCCTCCAATACTGACTCCTGTGGTACCCCACTAGTGATCCCTCAAATATTGACCCGTGTGTTATCCCACTAGTTACCCCTCCAATACCGACCCCTGTGGTACCCCACTAGTGACCCCTCCAATACCAACCTCTGTGGTACCCCACTGGTGACAGTGACCCATTAGTCTGTACCCTCAATAACCACCCTCTGTTTTCTATCACTGAGGCACTTACCCACATACACCCCTGCCTTAACGTATGGCCTGCTCTGTTCCGTCTGA
Source organism: Rhinella marina (assembly GCA_900303285.1). Lineage (NCBI taxonomy): Eukaryota > Metazoa > Chordata > Amphibia > Anura > Bufonidae > Rhinella > Rhinella marina. The sequence continues at coordinate 144,167 of ONZH01016965.1, read as the reverse complement.
TTCATGATTGTGAATGTTCCTTTTAATGATTTTAGAGGGGAGCATCATGACGCCCCCTCCATTGTCATAACCAGACACTATGTCAGCATTTAAAATATCACTAGATGCTTATCTCATAGGCAACGGAATTGAGAGTTATAATTAATCTAGCAATTAATGTTGTATAATTTTTTTCAACCTGTGTAACCGAGTTTCAGAAGCAGTTTACGTGTGTAAATGTATGTGCGAGGCACATTCCTTGGGATCCACATTGGATGCACACATTGAGCACACCACTGCTTAGGTTTAATATTTTATCGTGAAGATGAGTTCCCGGCAGATGAGTCAGCATCCGGGATCCGCAGCTCATCACAATGCGCTCCTTTATGGCAGTTGATTCCCTATGTCTCTGCACTCCTCTGTAGAATTTGTAATATAATGATATATTTTCTGCCGACGGCTATTACATGTTTCATCTGGAAGGTGACGCCAGTACAGTCAGCAGCTCTGAATACTGGAAGATAAAACCTATCATGAGCCCGGCCGTAGCTGCGTGGGTTGTGTAATTGTTCACTGTTTTGCAGCACCTTTTATCTCGGATATGTGGGCTTCAAAATGTGAGCTCCAGTCACCTGTACAATACGATGAGAGACAGATCAGGGTTTACTGATCGCCTATGTAGACACTGTGTCGCCCAGTTAAGTTAACGTAAAAATGTGATTAATTAGGGGCCCATGACACAGTGATGGGACCAGTTCATGGTACAAAGTTGGCGACGCATCTCAAAATATCTCGATACAACAGAAAAGATAAGGAAGGTCACGAGACACGTGTAAGAATTCCGGAGCACCTTTTGTTTGAACTTCAACTCGTTTAGTTCCTCTGTTATTGCTCCTTTGAATGTACAAATAAATTTGCCTCGTCGATAGCGTGTGTTATCTATACACAGAGGTGATATATGTCATTCTAATCTTGCCTGTAATGATAAGGAGGTAATTGCAGTAATGTGATCTGTACAAACCTAAAGGTGGCGCATTTTATCAAGCTTAGTGGCCAGTTCAAAAACTGCAGGATTTTATGGTTTTTGTTTAAATATATATAATGACATGGAAAATTAAAAATAACGTCATCAAAAAATTTAAAAAAATATGTTAACATGATTTAAACAATAGGTCATTTACTGATGACACATTCCCTTTACTGAAGATTAAAGGAGTTGTCTCCGTAATACAACCCATTTCTATATGCTCATAATTGGGGCTTATGGACGTCCAAGAGAGGGTCCTCTCTACTCCAACTGCTCTTTATATGGAACCTGCCACCATGAACGTGCAGGCCCATTTGCTGACCGTATACTATAGAGCAGGAGAAGCTGAGCGGAAACATAGTTTTGTGGGATAAGGTATTCAATGTAACTTGTATTTTATTCATTAGTCATGTGGGGTGTGACAGAGCTGTGACTGTGTATAGTAATAGCTGTCAATCACTCAGTAGGACTGCCCACATGACTCCTAGGTGCAGAAGGAGCAGAGTTTTTATATGAATAAAATACAGTTTTACTGAATCTTTTCCCATGAAACAATATATAATCAATTTGCTCAGCTCCTCCTGCTCTATAACATGCCTGCAGATTACACTGCAATCTCATGGTGACAGGTTCCCTTTAAGGTGTATTACATGAACAACTGATCATTTACTGGCATCATTTTTAAAAGTATCTATCGTCAGGCAACTACCCCTTTGTCCTTGTGTTTTGGATATGTTGAGAAGGCCACACTATGGGGGAGATTTATCAAAACTGGTGCAAAGGAAAACTGGCTTAGTTTCCCCTAGCAACCAATCAGATGGATCCTTTCATTTTCCATAGGAGCTCTGAAAAATGAAAGGTGGAATCTGATTGGTTGCAAAGTTTTCCTTTGCCCCGGTTTTGATAAGTCTCCCTCTTTGTGTTGTAGACCCAGTTCCTCTAATTGATGAATCTTCTCGCTATCAATGTATACGTTTGAGTGTGCTGTGAATTATTTCCAGACTGCAGTGTGTGAATGTGTCCATTGGATGTCTCTGCTTCTCTGTAACAAGCAGAGAAAGCGCAGTGGAAAATACAGTAGTTGGAGAGATACGTAAGAGACGGAGAGCAGGAGGCAGCGCTGAGCGTACAGCATGACTGGAGGGGGTGAGAAGTGTGGGGTCAGATACTGGTTTTCTGCCCCATCAGTATTTCTGGAAGGGGTTACTGGGCTGTCCACACTCATAGTAACATAGTAACATAGTTTATAAGGCCGAAAAAGACATCTGTCCATCCAGTTCGGCCTGTTATCCTGCAAGTTTATCCACTCACTTTTTTTAAACTCTACAAATGAGTTAGCACACCCCAAAACCAGCCTCCACACAAAATTCTGCTATGGCCAACGAGATGCCAACACTTAAAGGGGTTATCCAGGAAATTATAATGATGATGACCTATACTCAGGATAAGGCTCCATTCACACGTCCTGTTTTTCTTTCCTGATTCGATCCTGATTTTTTCAGGACCCATTGAAATGAATGGATCCAGATCAGGATCGAATCAGGAAAGAAAAACAGGACGTGTGAATGGAGCCTAAGTCATCATTATCACATCGGTGAGTCAGTCCCAGCATCCCTGCTGATCACCTGTTCCAGGGAGCCGCAGCACTTACTGGAGCTCTGGTGAGCCCGGTGGGCTCCCGACAGCTCACCAAGAACAGCGCCATACATTGTATAGTGGCTGTGCTTGGTATTACAGCTCAGCCCCATTGAAGTGAATGGAGTAACTAGGCCACGTGACCGATGTACGGTAACGGCACATGGCCTAGGAAGAGGCCGCAGCGCTCACAGCTGATTTTCAGGGGTCCGGGTCTCGGACCCCTGCCGATCTGATATTGACCTATCCTGAGGATAGGTCATCAATATTATTTCCAAGATAACCCCTTTAAATGCACAAATACATACTGCACCCTGTAGAATCAAGCAGATAAATGTCTAGCACACTGGCCTTCGAAGGGTTATCATTCTAAGCAATGCTTTTTACAAGGAAAATGTATTTAATATGCAATAGTACAGCACTTAAGAAGGCTACACCAAATGATGAAATGGCAATAACTCACACAATGAGGTAGAAAACTGAGTCTGAGCTGGAAGTTAGAGATGCAACCAGGACTGTAGTTCTGTCCACGTGTCTGACCAAGTCTATATATTAATATACTATTTTAAAGGGTCTCAGCCAGACCCCATTTAACCAGCCCATCTGGTCATGTGAGAGGAGAATGGCTGATCATATGCAAGAAAACACTACATATTTCTAGTCTATATTATATTTTCACATAGGAACCTCCTAGTCCTTGTGAGATAATATGACCACAGAGGCAGACTGGCCATAGACCCTAAAGGGAAATTTCCCGGTGGGCTGATGCCCAGGGGGCCGCCTGAGCCCTTTTCATGGCCGCTGACCAGATATATAACGATCAGGTACTTATGCACCTGGCCAGTCACCGAAGGTGTCCTCTTAAACTCCTCAGGACAGTGGTTCTGCTAGGGAGATATTTTGTGCTGCACTAAAGCATTGTTGGCCGCACTCCTTCTGTTGTTGCTGGCCCTGTTTACCTGTGTTGTCCCGCCTTCTGTCAATTCGGACCCCCTACAACATTGGGCCACTTTAAGTTTCCAGTCCGCCCCTGTATAACCGCCAGGTTCTCCAGCATGTTTTCACCAATCTAGGCATAACACCGATGAATATGAAATATTAATAACTTGAACCAATATTCAACTTTGAGCAGTGATGAGCGAATCAATTTGTAGAAATAAAATTCTTTATAAAATCAGCTTCCTTGTGCAGCGAGGGCCTGGCCCCACTATTTACAGGACTCTCCCTTGATTGACAGGGCCAGACATCTTTCCAGCCCCTGTCAATCTTGTGCCTGTGCTGTTGCTCCAAGTGGCAGCACAGGCACACAGCCTCTGCTGCTGTTATCTGAGCTGCTATCTGTGCATGCTCTGCTTACATCTGGGTACACCTGAAGGTGCAGCAGCGCATGAACAGTTGGCATCTGCACTGCTCAGGGAGAACCAGCAGAGCCTTTGCGCTTGCACCACTACTCAGAACAAAGGCGCAGGCGTGAGATTGATGGTACCAGGGGAGATGTGTGGTGCTGTCAATTTAGGGGGTGAGTGAAGTCTCTGGAGCAGTGGAGCCTGTCCCTCCTGCTCAAGGAGACTGATTTTTTAACAAATTCCATCTATACAAATGGCTCATTATTAATTGTGAGGTCTCCTAAGGCCGAAAATCCTGATGTTTGAGACCAAAGAAGCGGCTGAGTTCCCTGATTATAAATACATAAATGGGTTACTATAAAAGATGGACTATGACAGGTCTAGCTTTGAGTTCAGAATTTAACAAATACATTTGAGAAGCACTTGCACATTCTATACACCTCACACAATTTTCAGAGGGTGACTTTGCATCCCCCAGTAGTTGAAATATATACAATATAAATACATACCTCCCAACTTTGGAAATGGAAAATAAGGGACATATTGTGCGGCGCTGCAAATTTTTTCGGCACTAGGCCACGCTTATAACTCCGCCCAAAACATAACTATACACCTAATCCCACCCAGTCCCCTTACTGCTCCACATAGTAATTATTCCCTAGTTATGTGCCCCCATTAATATAACCAGATGTGCCCCCATTAATATGCCCAGTTATTTTCCCCAGTAATATTCCCTGTTATGTGCCCCCAGTAATATGACCAGCTGTGCCCCCCCTATAATATGCCCACATTGTGCTCCCCAGTAATGTTGTGCCCCAGTAATACGCCCATATTGTGCCACTCACAGAAAATTGAAAAAAATAAAAACCATATAGTTACCTTCTTTCTAACAGCACCACCAGCAGGACATCGTCTTCTCTAGTCTGGAGGGGGCGGAGCATACAGGCGGGCGGAGCATACAGGCAACCTACCATAAACCGGGACATACCTCCCCCGTACCGGGACTGCGGAACAGTCACTGCATTCTGGGACTGTCCCGCTGGATCTGAGACGCTTGGGAGGTATGTAAATATAGACCCCTTTCAGCAGTACCATATTGCATGTACCCAGCCTCACAGCCAGGGTCATAGCTATAGCCTCATGGGCCCTGGTGCAAGAGTTCAGCTCGGGCCCCCCTTCCCTTAGTGCTTTGTGTGTCTTCTTATGTGGCAGAAGGGTCTTTGGGCCCCCTCAGGTTCCTGGGCCCGGTAGCGACTGCTACCTCTGCACCCACTATAGCTATGCCCCAGCTCACAGCACTATCTATAGCCTGTAAATACTGTTTGGCCTGTGATTGCTGAGGATTATGCTGTATGGCTTGTGCTTCCCACCCCTGAGGATTATTGCCATGCCACCCGTTCTCTCACCTCTGAGGATTGTGTCATGAGATGCTGTCTGTCACCGAGGCCCTTCATGTTGGGCTCCACAGCGCATCAGTCAGAAAACCACTAACAAGGCTGTACACATACACAAGGGAGCTTCCAACTTAATTGTGGATGTGACAAGGGCTGCGCGCTCGGATATTCTGACAAGGGTGCCTGAGTGGGTGAGTTGACAGCACGGCTTCATTGTTGGTGTGGGCAGCCAGCATTGACTTCGCTCATTAGTGGAAATCAGACAGGAGAATTCACTAAGCATTGCTGCTTTGCCGCCATCTCTCTCCCATGAGGCCTGAGCATAAGGGGTCCTTCCCCAAGAAAGACAATCGTTTTAGTAGAAAATCTTATGGCGAATAAATTAACACATTGTTATGACTATAAACTGGCATCCTTAGCCTCATGGTGCCACCCAAGGCACTGAACCTACCGTGCATATTGGTAAATACTGAACTATCGTCAGGTCCAATGTCCTTGAAAATACAATAAAATTCAATTACTATACGTGAACACAGCTTGATTGTGCAGCATTGTATTGACAACTGTTCTCATCTGAACTAGTCTCTGCCAATCACATTCACTTTCCTGTACTTAAAATGAAATAGCTGTGACTGAGCTCTACCAGCATATTCCAAGCTGCATAAAAGACATCAGATCAATTGTGGACTGACATTTGATCTCTCTCATTTTGTACATAGCTACAGATACTTCTATAATGGGAGAGTGACGTTTTTGCTGTAAAGCTTTTTACAGTGCTCATAACCGTGCACGCTTATCTCCCAGCACAGGAAGGTGGTATAATAAACCGCGTGGCCAAAGGTTTGTTTTCCTTATACAAAGCTTCTACATATTAAAAGGCTATGTACACCTTGGAGGCAATTTTTTAAATTGTATTTTGGGCTAAAAATAATTTTTTTCAATAGTTCTTTATGAAAAATATTGAGCAATTCTGTCACAAACGGTTAACCGTTTGTTCCAGCTGTGTAAATGGTGCTTTTTTACTTTCACTTTGTGCCCGGTCATCTACTAACCCTTATCTCTAACTTACTAAGAGGTCATAAACACTTATTTAAGCCACATTCTTATCAGTATAATAAGGACTGAGCTATAATGAGTGTTTATAATGTCAGAGAGCAGAGATAAGGAGTCCATCAGGTGAGCTGGCTGATGGATCAGAGAAAAAAATCTAATTCCTCTATTAGAGCATCTCAGCTCTGTACAGAAAAAAGGGCTCCATATTTGTAATAAAGACCAATTTAAAAATGATTTTAGCTCAAAATGAGTTCAAAACAATAATTTAAAAAATTGCCCTCAAAGGTGTACATAGCCTTTAATGTTATATGTACTACTTTATTAAATAAAAAAGGGTTTTATTGTATATTTTTCATATTTTTATTTTATACAAGAATTTTATTTTTTAACATTTTTTTTGTCCCCGCAGAGAGACATGACATTTGTTTTTACCAGTAATATCATGTCATACTTCTGTGTGACAACATATTGTGGCTGTGCATAGAGATATGTACATGTACCTATTAGGGCATATATCTTCATAATGATGGCAGCCCCAGAGATTAGGCTGCAAGGCGGCAATGCCACCAGGAGTGGCCATTACTGCTGCAACGGTGCTCAGTCCCTTGTACAATGCTGTGATCATGTTTAATTGTAAAACTAAAGGGGTGAACTTCCGGCATCAGAGTTTTCTCCAACAGAAGTAAGTCCATCAAATCCAACCTATCCTACAGTGTTGATGCAGAGAAAGGCTAAAAACTCTGTCCCGAACCATGAAAATGAAAAATTGCAAGAGGGGCATCCAGGCTCCTGTAGGACTCTTTTATAGGGGTTGTCCCATGAAAAATATTCTACAGTTTTCCAACCAGCACCTGGATCTGAATTCTTTTGTAATTGCATGTAATTAAAAATTTTGCATAGCCACAGAGTTATTCAATAAGATGTATCTGTACAGCGCCACCTGCTGTTTTTCTTTTTCTTATTTCTTTGACCTGCTCACTGCGAAGTCCGCACATGCTCAGTTTCATCTTTCAACTCCCTGCTGAACTGTGATAGGGAGAGCTGAGACACGCCCCTTAGCTGCAGCAGAAAAGACACTCCCCTTAAAGGGGTTCTCCAGGAATTAAGAAAATAAAAATACTTAAAAATTACTTTATTATAAATATATTCCCAAATACCTTTCATTAGTTATAATGGCTCGTTTTGTCTGGGGAGCAATCATCAGGGGAAACAAAATGGCTGCCGTCCTATTAGTACACACAGAACCTGTCCTAATCACACAGGAGGGCAAGTTACTTCACAACATTGATCTATAGTGCTGCATCATCCTCCTCTCTGCCCTACTGGTCATGGATTATGATCCTGAATACAGCGGATAAGAACTTTAGCTGAATCTCTGGGGAATTTAGTACAGAGAGGATGGACAGGACAGACTGTGGATGTGGTAAGAGAGACTGCATGCTGCTGCTCATTAGCCACACCCCACAATCCTCTCATGTCTGGTCATCATCTCCATTCCCACAGAGGTTCACCTGTATTCAGGCTCATAATCCCTGATAAGTAGAGCAGAGAGGAAGATGAGGCAGCTCTTTACCTCAGTGTTGTGAAGTAACATGTCCTCCTGTGTGATTAGGACAAGTTTTGTGTGTACTAACAGGACACGGCCATTTTATTTCTCCTGATGATAGCTCTCCAGACAAAACTAGCGATTATAACTGATGAAAGGTATTTGGAAATATAATTATAATACAGTAATATTTAAATATTTTTCATTTTCTTAATTCCCGGAGAACCCCTTTAAGCTGTCAGCTTGATATAAATCTAGTAGAGCAATTAATGTGGAGATATCCGGACTCATGTGAGGTTCTAGCTTTGTTAGAAAGAGATTGTCATGTACTATATGATATTTCATTTTCATTTTTACACTAGTCATGGGATAACCCCTTTAACTAATCAACCATTGCAGAGTATCATTGCTCTTACAGTAAAGAATCCTAGTCTATGATGATGGTGAAATAGAGGTGTAACATGAAGTTTCTGGGCCTCAATGCATATCTATACTAGGCCGTTCCACTTATCATGTACCATTTATAATACTGGCACCTTATGTGAAAGATGGAGTTTTGGGCTTTCTAGGCACCTGGTCTGATATGACTGCCACCTCTACAAGCCTATACCTTTACTCTTGTGATTAAAGGGGTTGTGCCAAGTTTTCAAGTTATCTCTTATCTACAGGACAGGTGATATCTAACTGATTAATGGGTGCCTGACTGTTGGGACCCACACTGATCCCAGGAACGGGGGTTTCATACCCCTGTCCTGATTCACTCTACTGCTCCGTGCATTTTCTATGGTACTGGCAGAGATAGCCAAATATAGCCCACTGCTATTTCCGGTGGTTCCATAGAGAATGTATGTAGCAGCAGAGGGCATGCTCAACCTGCTTCTCCATCATGACAGGGGAACAGTACCACCGTTCTTGGGGACCCTCACCGATCAGTTAGTTGTTCCCTATCCTGTGGATAGGTGTTAACTTGAAAACTTGGCACAACCAAGTTATTAGATGACCTCTTCAAAACTACACAACCCCAAGTTTGATGATTATTCTCTGTACTGCGGTTGCCTCTTTCCATGTATTAGCATTACCACTCTACTTCTGCTACATACACAGTGGAGTCCCATTATTATGAGCACCAGCCAATATCCAGAGTAACCACCGTGTGCAGCATAGACTGCAGCTAGACAGGCAGGAAGTAACTCAATAATGTCCTGGTAGGTTGTCACAGGTATCTGGAGCCATGTTGACTGCAGTGCATCCCACAGCTGCTGGAGGGTGAGTGGGAGGTGATCCATAGAACGAACACAAGGATCGAGGTGGTGCCACAGATGCCAAATTGGGCTCAAGTCTGGGAAATTAAGGGGCCAGGGGAGTAGTTGGAGGTCTTGGTTATGCTCTTCCAACCACTGTCGGACATTTCTTGCCATGTCACATGTTGCATTGTTTTTCTGGAAGATCCCATCTGCCCTAGGGAAGACAATCAGCATGTATGGGTGTACATGATCTGCAAGGATGGTTTCATAGCCAAATCAGTTCAGAGTGCCTTCCACATGGATGAGGAGGCCCAGAGATTCCCCAGACCATAATACTACTACCACCAGCTTGTCTTCTTCCAGCAATGGTTGGAGGGTGTTTGTTCTCTGATGTTTCTCGCCTGACACACCAACGTCCATCTGTTCGATGAAGAAGAGAACGTGACTCGTCAGAGAAGACAACAGTTTGTCAATGCAGCTTTGTTAGAAGAGGTGCAGTGACCATCTGTCTACTTTGAAACCCCATTGTCACGGACATTCCTATGACAGATAACAGGAGGTCTGTCAGATTGGCAACACGTGGTGTAATGTGACATGTTTTCCCTTTTTGTTGTTGGTTTTTACCACACCCTTTTCCCTCAGGTGTTCCTGGTGTGGTAATTGCCCCTCCCCTATTTATTGCTTCTTCTCCCACTATTACTTGCGGTTTATAGCTTCAGTGTTGTGGTGGTGAGCAGCAGTTTGGTCTCAGCTGAGATCCTGGAGCCTCCATTTCTTCATTGAAAGATAAGTTTCCTTTTCCCTCCTGTTGTCTTATTAGGCCTTAGGGAGACTCCTGTTCATCCTTCCTTTTGAATGAACAGGTAGACTCATTCCTGTCATTAGTTTCCAGGCTCCTATAGGGTCAGTTCGGTGTTTAGGTTCCTGTGTATGAACTTGCCTACCTTTGAGGCCTGTTCATACTGGTAGATGACCACACCTGCGCGTGACACCCATACGCAGTAGGGTTGGCTGAATACGTCTGGTAGCCACATGGTTCATTTTGGAGGTGAGATGCTTCACTATAGCATGTTGGTCCACTTTGACAGCACCTTGGTAGCTGATGTTCACCTCTCACATAAATGGCACGTGGTACACCGCATTTTCCACATCACTTATTCACAGTGGTGCCATTTGTCCACTCATGATACACTTTCTCCGCAGCAGCATGAGAAGAGTTCACACCGCACAGTTTCAGAAATACTGCCACCCTTGGCCAGAAAGCCAATGATCATCCTTTTTATAACTGATAAATCACCCCTTTTACCCATGACAGCTATGAGGGTGCAGATAGCCTATCACACACCTTATATACCCACCAAGCCATTTTACAACATGTGACTTCCTTCATGAGCTACATGCTACGTTGAAAGTAGGAAATGGTCATAATAATGTGAATCTGCAGCCAGTCCCTAAGGAGCAGAGGATGGGAGTGGTAGTGGCCCTGATGAGGTTTACTCCCTCAGGCTGTCGCTCTCTGGGGTTTAGTGCAATGAAAGAATGGATTAAAGAATCCGCCCAGAAGTAAACTCCCTTTACAAAATATAACAGCATAACAGTAGCAATAAATACAAAATGCAGTTCTGGCACCAGATGAAGAAGTATGGTGGCTGGTTGTGTAGTACCCCAGAGCAGGCACTAACATTCCTTTACCCAGCTATTGTCTCAGATGGCTAACCAGTAATGTCACCTGTGTATTGATTCTAGGTCCTTCCATATTGTGCCTTAATAACATTGATATGTAACTTATGTATTGTATTACATGCACTGTGCCTGGTTATCTAGCAGGTGAGAGTGTATCTGGCAGATAGAGACCTTTAGATAGAATGTAACTTACCATTCCATTCTCCCCCCTTTGGGGCAGAAGTGGGCTAGCCCTGCTTCCTACCAAGGAAAGGGTTGCAAGAAAATATAGTTGAGTTGAAATTGAGAGTTGAAAGGAGATGAGACAACATGGTGCAGTAAAGGGAGCCCCCTTTTCTCTGCAGCAGGAGCCCTGGGAAGCAGCTTGGAAAGCACCTTGACTCCTTGCAGATCATGGACTGAGTATTGAAAGGAGGTCAACAGATAAAGGTACCCCACTCAAAGGTACCAGAACTGCTAAAAAACCCAGATACCAGACTGAAGCCAGAGATTAGTACAGAAGAGAAAGGCAAAGCAAAGTGACCTACCAGTGCACCACAAAACCTGTTGGAGCCAGAGAAAGATCACATATAATCTGGATGCAGGTTTATTCAAGTAAAACTGTTGAACTTTATCAAGTCTGGACTCTGCTTATTCCTCCACCTACAGCTCCTTTGAATGCTGCATAGCCTAACCCTGGGGAGCGACAGTATCCAGGTAGGAGCACTGTGACAAACAGAACTAGTAAGGCCACAACATTCCACTCAGCATTTCCTAAAAAGCTGGGACATGATCGGCCATGTTTTGCTGATCACTCTGTTGTCTTGTCTCTCAAAGATGTTGTTGATACAGGATTACGTTTTTCCTACAGTAGAGGAATATCTGATTCCTGATTTTTCCTCACAGAGCAGTAAGAAATGCTTTCTGGTAGTGGGAGCACTGGCATGTGCTTCTTCAATCCCCCCTTTCCCATCTGAACAGGAACTCCCCTCTCTCTCCTTTCTCTGTCTCACTAGACTGGAACTCATCCTCCTGGCAGGAAGCAGGTCCAGTCTACTCCTACCAAGAGGGGAGAAACAGGGTGGTTAGCCCCGTTCCTGCCAACCATTGCCGAGCATTACCCCCTCTGATGGAATAAATGGCATAGCATCACAATACACTACATAACATTGCATGTAAAATATTAAACGATTGCACATACCCCCCAAGTCTGGGAAACTGCATCTCGCCTGTGTAAATCCTTCTTTTGCACACATGCCTAAAACTGTGCATAATATCTCAGGTCTGTTCTGACTATTAGTATGTTCCTTTCGTGTACATCAAGTGCTATCATAAATGATTGTGATTTTCTAAGCTCATGCTTAGTTCTTTATACATTTGCTGCTTTTTCAAAGTCATGTCGATGCTAAGTACATGAAATACCGTAACTTGCATCTCAATCTGCAATCAAGGCCTTAGCGGCAAATTCCAGACACCTAATGGGGTCTGGTATTTGTGTAGAAATGATACATGATGCTTCCAACCTGTCCTGATAAAGCAGCTATTGTTGGAAGTACACTCTGGTAAAAGCTGAAAGCCACTCAGCAAACAGCGGTGAAGACCGGCTGCATTTCAGATGCTTTGTGTCAGGTACCTGAAAACAGGCTCTAACAGGGCAGTGACAAGAAAGGGGTATTTATTATGGATAATCGCTTTACAGCCACGTTATACACCGAACCATAGCAGAAGAGTTTTCATGGCAAATAGCTTTTGATTTTCTTTCACAAAGTTCTCTCTGATATTCTCAGAAAGGACTGAAACGTTTGAATTGCACAGTCCGAATTGTGCAAAAGTCCTTCTGATCCAGAATAACCAAGTACTGCTAGGCACAAATGGTACCCCCTACATGACTGGCTCGTTAAATTGTCTATTTGAATGAAGATTATTCAGCATTTCAAAAAGATTGCTTTAGCAGATGGATCTCTCTCAGAAACACAATTTTGGCTCGGCTTCAATAACAGGTCTGTTCCTAGACATGCCAATCAAGTCTAGCCAAGCTTGGAGAAGCCAAAGGAGAGACTCTAAGTGGACCCTTCTCCCTGTGCCCTGTTGCCTTTTTTAAAATTATATATAAGCTGCAGCGTTTCAGAGTAAAAAATAATGCATTTTAAAGAGAGAACCTGTTGTGGTTAGGACAGCATGAAACTGATAACAGGTTCCACCTTAAAGGGTTTCTGTCACCAATTTTTACCCTATACAACAGGATGACATTTGCAATGTGCAAATGTCACCTGATGCCAAATATGTTAGGGATTTTATTCCTACTGTCCCCGTTTTTGTTAAAATTTAACTTTTATAATATGTAAATTAGCCTCCTAGGAGCCAGGGGGGCGGTAACCCTGCTCCTAGACGCGCCGTTTCCCCACCTTCAATAACGCCTCCTCTGTGATGATTGACAGGGCAAGGCAGCTCGCTCTATCTGCTGCCGGCCCTGTCCGTGCTCAAAATCCCGGGCCTGCACTGTGCGTCCTTCATTCGGCGCAGGCGCAGTGAGGAAGCCGGGAGCCTGCTTCCCTCAATTTGCCTGCGCCGAATGAAGGACGCACGGCGCAGTCGTGTTTATTCAATGATCCGTGGTTTTCTATGGAACCGTGGGCCCATGTTCACACCACGGAAGCATGTCCTATTTTTGTCTATGATTACTGATCCCTCGTGCACATTAAAGTCTATGGGTCTGTCAAAACCATGGTTGCTAAGGATGCTGTTTCTCCTGGCATGGATCCTCCACCTGGGGAGTAGGCTTTGAGGGAAATTTGAAATTTAACTTTTTTATTAAAGGAGGAGCATGAATATCCCAAACCGGCACCCGTGTTCTCTCCTCAGCACCATATCCCTTCCAATGAATAAGGCACTGCAGAAAGCCTTGAACTCTCTGAGAGTCAAGAATTATCTCCACCTCATAATCATCCTCGCCTAGAATTACCACTGGATCAGGAGGTTTAGGTGGAGGAATTACAGTAGGAATACACTCCTTAAGCAATGATTTAGGAAAAACGTCATGTATCTTGAAAGAAGATGGTAATTGAAGGCGAAAAGGTTGGTTTATACAGTATTAGATGTGATTTTATATGGTCCAATTTAGGAGCAAGTTTACCAGATGGTACTTTGAGAAGCAAATTTTTTGTAGAAAGCCAGACGAGTTCTCCCACCATGAAGTTGGGACCCAAAGAACGCTTTTTATTAGTTTTTTTTTAAAGTGAATGCTTTGAGCTTTTTCCAGCCTCTTGCGAGCCTGGGCCCATAATGTGCACAGATCATTTACGATAGCGTTCACTGCAGGATTCACAGAATTGAGGGAGGCCTGGCCCAATCAGCTACAGCTCACACTACAGCTCACACTTCAGCAGGATCCATACAGAAATTTTGTGGTGACAGGATTTGGGGTGACATTTAATCAAATTGACCCAGGTACTCTCAGAAAATAACCTTAACAAGGTTTTGGAACACAGCTGGGGCATTACATAGCCCAAAGGGCATCACCGGATATTCAAAATGCCCTTCTGAGTGTTGAACGCTGTCTTCCATTCATCCCCCTCCCGTATTCTGATCAAATTGTAGGCTCTTCTGAGTTCAATTTTAGTGAACCACTGGGCCCTTAACTTCTTAATTTGATTAAACGGATCAGGAAGGAGGTACTAGTTTCGAAGCGTGATTTTATAAAGTTCTCTGTAATAAATACAGGGGCGCAATCCACCGTCTTTTTTATTCACAAAAAGAAACCAGCACCTATGAGAGAAACAGATGGTCGAACATGCCCTTTTTTCAGGCTATCGTGAATATAATCCTTCATAGCCTGTCTTTCAGGCCTGGAAAGATTAAAAATTCAGCCCTTGGGAAGTTTTGCACCAGAGACAAGTTCAATGGCACAATCGTAGTCGCGACGAGGGGGCAAAACTCCTGAGGTGTCTTTGGAAAACACATCCTCAAAGTAGTAGTGATCCCTTCTCCAGTTCCAGACCACAGAGTTGGACAGAGAGACAGTGATTAGAGCACCGGGGACCCCATTTAGTTAAATCCACAAAACTCAAATTATAGACTGGACTATGTGCTCTCAACCAGGATAATCTCAAAATGACACCCACAGACAAATTTTTCATGACATATAATGTTTATTTCTCAGAATGAATAGACCCAATGTTCATTACCAAATAAAGGGTTTTATACTCAAAAAAACCCTCCGGCTAAAGGAGTAATATCCACCCCAGACACCAGGTAGTCTATAAACCACTAGACCCAAGGCAGACACAAAATCAACATTAGTGAAATTTGCTGCAGCCCCTAAATCCACAAAGGCTAAACCAAAATCTGACCTCCCTTGGGAGGGCGGAATAGCAGGCAACAGAATCCTGTCAGTTTTATCAGGAGATACCTGTGCGTCTGAGTGACCTCCCTGATCACCAACCAGACGAGGAAGTTTTCTGCCTTCGGCCTAGTAGGACAGGATCGCAGTATGTTGGACTGCCACAGTAGAAGCCAAGGACATTCCTCAAATGATGTTCCTTCCTTTGCTGTGGTGTGAAGATACCCACTTTTATAGGCTCCTCAGACTCCACCAGTCAATGGAAAATCACGTATGTGTGAATAAACATTACAATTAATGGGTACATGTACTGTCTGCGAAGAATATGGTCTGCACATGTCCATAATTCACTGACATGTGAATAAGGCCTTAGCCATTAAAAGATATCAACTACTACTAAGGAATCTCAATTTTTATATAGGGTATGATCGATGGGGTGAGGGTCAAACTGCTGGGGCTCCTGTCGATCACTAGAATGGGAGCCCGTGATCACCCATTTGAACGGAGTGGCAGTCAGGCCTGCCTGCCGCCACTCCATTTATCTTTATAGAGATAGTCAGCTACCTCTGGTAGCCCTATAGAGTTGAATGGAACTGCAGCGTGCATCCTCCCCCCACCCCAAAATTCAAATGAGAAAACATCCTGTATTCTGCGTATAGGGGATAGGTTGCTGTCATGATGCTGTGACCCAAAGGTTCACTGCTATATGGGATAAGTTATATTTATACATATATACTTGCACTCTGTATCCGAAAGGCTGTATATGGGAAGGAGAGAGTTAATTTGTTGGTCTAAGGCTTCATTCACACGACCGTATTTTGTTTCCGTGTCCGTTCCGTTTTTTTTGCGGACCGTATGCGGAACCATTCATTTCAATGGCTCCGCAAAAAAAACGGAAGGTACTCCGTGTGCATTCCGTTTCCGTATGTCCGTATTTCCGTTCCGCAAAAAAGATAGAACATGTCCTATTCTTGTCCGTTTTGCTGACAAGGATAGGCATTGTTACAATGGATCCGCAAAAAAAAAACGGAAACACGGATGCCATACGGAACATCATCCGTTTTTTTTGCGGATCCGCAATTTGCGGACCGCAAAACACATACGGTCGTGTGAATGAAGCCTTAGAGGCATTTGTTGGCTGGCCCACCTCTCTTGTTTGGAGCTGCTGCATAGTGTGTTGTTTGTGTGTGTGAAGCAAAGAAGCAGACAGGGATACACCAGCCCTGTGAGCCAAGACCAACCAGAAAAGTGACCAAAGTGTGAGCCAACCTCTGAGGAAGTCAATACTTTGAAGACTTAAGCCTAACAGAAGGTTTATAAGCCTTTCAAGGAGAGTGATAGGAAAATTAAAGTCAGTGAAGGCAATATATTTATGATGGCTGTGGACTTTACTGTATCTTGGTTGGGGTTAGAAGTCTCAGACCCTCTAATATACTTAAGAGACAGATTGGCCATCTTTTAAAAGACTATGCCCTGCAGTTGGGTATTGTGGAAATACTGATTGAACAAGGAGATATAAAGAAAGATAAATTGCACGCCTTTGTCAGGGTTGAAGAGGTTGTACAGTTTAACTGGAAAGAGACTCAGAACGGACTATTATTCTGTCTACTCCTCCCTATATGCAGCCTTGGGAAAACTGTCTATGCAACCTACAAAGACTGTGCCTAATTTTTCAAGTGCCTGTATGTATCATCTGCCAAGTACAGTTGAATTGTTTTCACCTAAAAGCAGCCTCATCATTGTGCTGCAATACCACCTGCACTGCCTTACACTTCACAGGACCCCTGCCTTGCACCCCAAAACCCATTGACACCAAGGGCATCCCACCTACTGGCAGGCAAGAGACCACAAATCAGGGTGTGCCCCAAGTGGAAGAAATTTTGAGCCGAACCCTTCAATGCTCGGCCCACAGAGAGCCAGAGTGAGGACTGACACCATGAGTACTGCTGCCACCATCCTTGCCACTTTCTCAACCGTGCCTGTCCTCCTGCTCTTTCCTCCTGGGCTTGCTGCAATGGGATAACGCTTTTAATGAATCCCACTTATAAGTTTAAAATTAAAAAAAGTTAAAAAAGTGTAATTAAAAAAAATAAAAAATAAAACTGTTAAAACAGTCTGCAAAAAGTTCAGTCATTAAGACCAGACTCAGTCATTAAGGGGTTAGTTGAATGTAGGACAATTAAAAAAAACAATAAATCATGAGATTTGCAGGTGCTAGGCAGAAAATCCACAGTGTATGCAAGTCTACAAATTTATAATCCATTTCTTTTTAATATGAAATGAATTACGGTACATGGCAGTAGGATATATTGCTCACATATAGATGCTCTTTTATGGCTGAAGTAGACTAGTTTTATTTAAAGAAAATCTTTCACCAAGGAAAGATCATTGAGTTTACCAAAGCTGCATTGTCTATACAACTTTTGGAATCCCCATAGAAATGAATGGGAGCACACTGCACTTGCATGGCCACCGTTTTCATTCACTGTTATGGGGCCGATTCGGCTATTTTTCAGCAGACCCATAGAAGTGAATGGAGGATGGCTGGCCAAGTGCGGTGCTCTCTCCTTCATTTTGCAGGTTGCGTTTACGAGATAGGTGCGGGTCCTGGAGGTGTCTGAGATGGGAAAACCCCTTTAATGTTTTGAATGATAAATTATGTTTTATTTTTTAAACATTTGCAGTATCCCTGGGACTGCTATGTGTACACTGTGGTTAAAATTGTTATAGGGTAAATCGTAGCTGACACAGTTAAGGGGTTGTCCAAGATCATTAAAAAATCTCGGACTACTCCAACACAGTCTTGAAGTAAAAAGTTATGCGCCAGTCCCTTTTAGGAAACCACTGGCACTGTTTCTGATCTTACTGGTGATGGGGGGGGGGTGCTGTTTGCTAGAACTGCTATGGCAGCGCTGTGGCTGACAGGGTGCCAAATATTCTTCCCTCCAAATTTTCATAGATATGGTATTGTGTATGCCATGAGACAAAGATGCCAAACCGACCCTAAAATACAATATTTGAACTAATACAGGGGTTATCCAATAGTATAAACTTCCCCCCCATATGCCAGGCGCCTCACAGGGAATATACTTACCCTGCTCCCTGCGCCGCTCCTGGTCCCCCAACCGCCAATGCTGCTTCTCCCTGTGCGTGGATGAAAATATCTGGGGTGGGGGAGCAGCCAACGGCAGACAGGGATGGGGACAAGCCTCCCTAGTGTCCCCTTTCCGTCTGTCATTGGCTACTCCCCCCGACACCGGATGTTTTCATCCGTGCATGGGGAGAAGCAGCAGCGGCGGTGCGGGAACCAGGAGCTGCGCAGGGAGCGTGGTATGTATATTCAGTGTGGGGGGCCCGGCATATTGGGGGGATTTTTATATTCTCGGATAACCCCTTTAAATGTCACATCAGTATGGCTGAAAACTCAAACTACCAAGGTCTTACCATAATGTAAAAAAACCTTGTAAAAACTAGCGAAGAAAGTGAGGAATTGTATTCTGCCTGCAGTCACCTCTTAGAGCTTATGTTCCCCATACACAGTCTTTATGGATGTGCGTCAAGGCTTTACATGAGCTCTTGACATACACAGAATCCTCCCACCCACCTCTCTATAAGACTCTGATGCCATACACACAGATGTTATACAGAACTGGGGAATATTAGTCACCTAAACATTATTCTAAAAGAACATCCAGCTAAATGCAGCTCTCCGCACAGAGATTGTACATACATAATTCTCACACATTGCTTATTCCAAGCATGTCTCCAAATTCTAAGACTGTCTGCAAATGTTACTTAAAAAAAGTACCAAACAGAAGAGAAAATATGTGTCTCACTATCTACTGCCACCTCCTTCACAGGTCATGCGGAGACCCCCTGAGATACACGTGATTGCATACAAATCCACACCATTGAAAAAGTGATCTCCAGTTTAAATGAAAAAAAAAACCACTTATTTTTCCATGTTTTTTCTCCACTATCTGTAATCACATTGTACCCCCCCTTGTATATGAAATAATCTTCCTATGGAGAGAACAAATGGGCATCACTGATTAAATGTTACTGCTGGGCAGATGAGCCTTTTGGGGGAAAAAATGCAGCTGTAAATACAGAACAAAAGGTCAAAATGACTTTGACTTCCATTCTTCTGAAGAGGATCTCCTACCAGAACATCCTCTTCTCCTTTATAATAAAAGCCTAACAGATCATGAGAGATAAAACAGGCATATACTTTAATCGCTTACTCCTCTTCCTCTATGTAACAGTGTGGTCCCTACAATGCTCAGGGAAAGAATCAACCAGATGGCACAATTCACCATTTGGTTGGGGGTCAAAGAAGTCAGCTGGCCATTTACTGGTCTGGTGATTGATACCCTGGATAAAGTATAGAGAATGTGGAACCAGACCCCATAGCAAGAACTGGAGGTATGGTAACTGGTTACTAAGCCAGATGACATACTGGCAGAACTGGGTTTTCGATATTATGGAATGGCAAGAGTGTAGCCAGACAAGATGAAGGTCAGGTAATGATGTTCAGATAGGATCAAGATGCTTTACAGTGGAGAACATGAAAGAATAGTCAAGTGATCATTGTGGCACCAACATCGATCGGCGGTCTCTGTGAGTTGACTGGGTTCCTGAGAACGGTGTAATGTTAACCCTGCCCATGAGTTCTGTGTCACGTTCTACTGACGTGCGCTCCTCAGCAGGCAGCACCACTGGCTTTCGGTTGTAAGGACAATGAAGCTGAGCTTCCTGGTTCAAGAAGCGCCTGCCAATCAGAGGTACACTGATGTCATTAGTCATGTGATGCTGAACGGGTCACATGACCAGGAAGTGCTGTCTATTTAAACAGAAAGCCCGTTGGCCACAGGTTGCCTGTGATTGGTTTCGTCATTTGGATTGTCACACTAGCATTTTGTTCCTGTGAAGTTGACTCTGGCTTGTACCATGACTCTGACTTGTGTTTGACCCCTTGGATTTGATGTGATCTCATGGTTTTGACCTCTGGCTATCCCTGGTTTGTGTTACTGGTTCTAATTCTGATTTGGTTTGGACTTTCTTGGTAATGACTAGAGATGAGCGAACGTGCTCGTAACGAGCACTGTAGCGCTCGGCTCCCCTGCGCTCGCATGGGCGCAGGCATCCGGATCCGTCGGGTGAGGAGGACGGATCCAGATGGCTGCACCCATGCGAGCGCAGGGGAGCCGAGCGCTACAGTGCTCGTTACAAGCATGTTCGCTCATCTCTAGTAATGACCTCGGCTTTGCACATTTTCTGGTTTTGTCTTTGTCCATTGTGCAATTCTGTCACTAGTCATCTGTTATTTTGTTTCCCTGTGTTCCCCTCCATGATTTGGGCCCAGCACATATATAGGGATTGCTGTACATTTACGGGCCACCAGTTAGGGTGGATCACACAAGTAGGTAGGGACAGTGCTAGGTAGGAGTACATAGCTCATTGTTCCCTATTGTGACAGTCTGTATGATGGCAACACGGAAAAGAAGTCCCCGTGAAACTAACAGTATGCTACAGAGAGTGACATTTTATCTACAGTAAGTAGTAAAGACTACAGCAGTTGCAGTCCCAAGTGCTAACAATGTCTCTTGGTACTCTGATACCCCCAGGACTTACAATATGGCAGAACTGCATAAAAACTAGATGGTCGCAAGAAAACATATATGAAGCACATATTTACACTGGAAGGTAGCAGATACACAGAAGTAACTCCAATATACGACAGGAACTGAATGAACATGGCAATAGATGAAGGGGATGGAAGTTTGGCAGTGGAGATGATAACAGTATTCAGTTATAGAGTGCTGAATATCAAAGACCCAGCAGAACTGATCCTGCTCTGCATTATAACCAGCAACACAAATCCAAACCAAACAGAAACAGAATCTACAACAAACACAACTACTATGCTGGCAGCAATGAAACACAGAAGGACCACAGGTCCCAGGATAAACTGATGCAATACTAATAGACTAGACTATAATGCAAGAATCTGAAAACATCACAGATTGTTATCTTACAAAGAAGCACAGAAATTCTGAAGATTTAAAGGCTAACCAATCAAAAACTCCTCCTTAAATTAGCCATGCTAAGCAAGTTGATTGAATGAACCAGATTCAGGTGTAAGGCACTTATAGAGCAAACAACAATGTTAGCAAATCGGAGAGGATGAGGCAGCAGAGAAATCCCTGTTACTCCTAAGGCACCTTTCACACGAGCGACTTTTCCGCGCGGGTGCAATGCGTGACGTGAACGCATAGCACCCGCAGTGAATCCTGACCCATTCATTTCTATGGGTCTGTGTACATGAGCGTTTTTTTTTCACGCATCAGTTCTGCGTTGCGTGAAAAAACGCAGCATGTTTTATATTCTGCGTTTTTCAAGGAGCCCTGGCTCCATAGAAGTGAAGTGAAGTGCGGGTGCAATGCATTTTTCACTGATGGTTGATAAGAGATGTTGTTTGTAAACCTTCAGTTATTTATCACGCACGTGAAAAACGCTTCAAAATGCATTGCACCCGCACGGAAAAAACTGAACAACTGAACGCAATCGCAGGCAAAACTGACTGAACTTGCTTGCAAAATGGTGCAAGTTTTCCTGAACGCACCCTGAACACATCCGGACCTAATCTGTGACGCTCGTGTGAAAGAGGCCTAACAGCACAATTTTTAAGCTTAAAACACCATGTAGGGTGAACTGCATACTGTGCCCTATAAAAGATATTGTAACCTTCAAGAGTTGTTTTGCCTCTGTTGTGTAATAAAAGGAAAAGTAAAAAATTCTGTTCAACTATTATGGTCTGTGATCATTTCTGCACAGTGGAACCTTATACTTCCTCTAACATAATATGTCCACTGTCTGCAATGGTAACAACAAAGGTTACCATGCAAATAAAACTGAACCTGGGGTCTAGGAAAAGGAAGGCCAGTCCTGCTTCTGTGCACCCAAGCAAAATTGCCAAGTTAGGTGATGATGCGAGGGTGTCAGTCTCAGAAATGGCAACCCTAGTGGATACTGGTCTCCCTAACAGCCGGGGGAACAGTCCATCTAGTAGTGGGGGGGATGGTAAAGCAGGCAGGCCGAGACAGCTAGTAGTGGTAGGGGATTCCATAATCAGGAAGACGGATAGAATAATTTGTCGCCAAGACCGCCTCAACCGAATGGTTTGCTGTCTCCCTGGTGCCAGGGTTCGGCATGTGTTGGAACGGGTGGACAAATTACTGGGAGGGGCTGGGGATGACCCAGCTGTCGTGGTCCATGTGGGAACCAACGACAGAATAAATGGTAGGTGGAGGTCTGTTAAGAATAATTAGAGAACTAGGAGCCAAGCTGAAGGGATGGACCTCCAAGGTTGTATTCTCAGGAATACTGCCTGTGCCATGCGCATCGCAGGACAGACAGTGGGAGCTAAGGGAGTTGAATGCATGGCTCAAGTCTTGGTGTTAGGGAGAAGGGTTTGGGTTCTTAGAGCACTGGGCTGATTTTTCATTGGGGTACAAATTGTATTCTGAGGATAAATTGCACCTGAATGGAAGAGGGGCTGCTGTGCTGGGGGAGAGAATGCTAGAGGGGGTGGCTGAGTTTTTAAACTAGGGATGTGGGGGGGAGGACAAGCAGAAAATAAAGCAAAGCATGCAGTGGTAGATAGGTTAGAGAGTGGCCAGAACAGAGTGGTGGGTGGAGAAGTGGACCACGGGGGAAGGATAACAGCAGTGGATAAGGAGATCCATGTGTTACAAATCAGCAGAAAAAACATGTCTAGTCAGAAAACATCAATAAATTACATTTCTAAACCTAAATGTACAAAAATACATGGTAATTTAAAGTGTATGTTCACAAATGCCAGAAGTCTAGCAGGCAAAATGGCTGAGCTTGAGGTCATGGTACTGGAGGAGGAAATTGATATAGTTGGAGTTGCTGAGACATGGCTGGACTCTTCGCATGACTGGGCTGTCAATCTCCAGGGTTAT
This sequence comes from Rhinella marina, assembly GCA_900303285.1. NCBI lineage: Eukaryota > Metazoa > Chordata > Amphibia > Anura > Bufonidae > Rhinella > Rhinella marina. Next base: position 120,954 of record ONZH01016965.1, on the reverse strand, counting down.
ACTCTGTTTCGGAGGGATAGGGAGAATAGGAAAGGAGGAGGAGTATGTTTGTATGTCAGAAGTAGTATAAAAGCGAGTATGAAGGAGACAATAGTAGGTGATGATTGTGTGAATGCAGAATCCGTGTGGGTGGAATTACAAGGGGAGACTAACAATGAAAGAATAATTTTTGGTGTAATTTATAGACCCCCAAACATCACTGTGGAGATAGAGGATCAGCTGCATAGACAAATAGAGCGGGCTGCCCAGGCGGGTACAGTAGTGATAATGGGAGATTTTAACTTCCCTGGTATTGACTGGGGTCATGGATCGGCTTCAACTGCAAAGTAGAGAAATTTTCTTAACTTATTGCAGGATAATTTTCTGGGTCAGTTTGTAGAAGAAGCAACAAGAAGTGATGCACTGTTGGATCTGGTTATATCTAACAATGCAGAGATAGTTGAGGAGGTAATTGTTCGGGAAAACCTTGGTAATAGTGACCACAAGATAGTTACTTTTATCCTAAAGTGTAGAAAGCATAAACATGCTGGGAGATCAAAAACATTTAATTTTAAAAAGGCCAATTTCCCAGGGTTACGGGCCGCACTCCAGGACATAGACTGGGAGCAGCTGTTGTCAAGTAGTGACACAGATGATAAATGGGAGACCTTCAAATCTACACTGGGTAACTATACTGCAGAATTTATTCCTAGGGGGAACAAATACAAACGCTTAAAATTAAACCCTGCATGGCTTAATGCGGATGTTAAAAGGGCAATACATGAAAAACAAAGGGCATTTAAAATATACAAATCAGAGGGGTCTGCCATAGCCTTTAATAACTACAAAAGGGTTAATAAAAATTGTAAAAGGACTATAAAAGCAGCAAAAGTTCAAAATGAAAGGCTGGTGGCCAGGGATAGCAAAACCAATCCCAAAAAATTCTTCAAATATATAAATGCAAAAAAAACCTAGGTCAGAGCATGTAGGACTCCTGAATAATAGTGATGGGGAATTGATTACTGGGGATCAGGAAAAGGCGGAGCTACTGAATGAGTTCTTTAGTTCTGTATATACACATGAAGAGGTGGGAGCTGCTGTCGGTAGAGTAAGTGCTGGTGATACTTCATGTAATATACTCAACTGGTTCAATATAGATATGGTCAAAGCTAAGTTAAACAAAGTAAATGTGAATAAGGCTCCAGGACCAGATGGGTTACACCCAAGAGTTCTTAAGGAACTTAGTTCAGTAATTTCTTTGCCCTTGTATATAATATTCAAAGATTCTCTGGTGACTGGCATAGTGCCAAGGGACTGGCATAAAGCAAATGTGGTGCCCCAAGAAGGGCTCTAGGTCTTCCCCGGGGAATTACAGACCGGTGAGCTTAACGTCCATTGTGGGGAAACGTTTTGAGGGTCTAATAAGGGACTATATACAGGAATATGTTTTAGATAATAGTATTATAAGTGATAACCAGCATGGTTTTACTAAGGACAGAAGCTGTCAGACTAACCTGATTGGTTTTTATGAAGAAGTGAGTAGAAGTCTGGATAGAGGGGCGGCTGTGGATATTGTGTATTTGGACTTTGTAAAAGCGTTTGACACGGTCCCTCATAGACGTCTGACGGGTAAATTAAGGTCGGTTGGATTAGAAAATCTACTCTGTAACTGGATTGAGAACTGGCTGAAGGAGCGTACTCAGTGAGTGGTGGTGAATGATTCCTACTCTGAATGGTCCCCAGTTATAAGTGGTGTACCCCAAGGTTCAGTGCTGGGTCCACTTTTATTTAATTTATTTATTAATGATATAGAGGGAGGAATTAACAGCACTGTTTCAATTTTTGCAGATGACACTAAGCTTTGTAGTAGAGTCCAGTCTATGGAAGATGTGCAGAAGTTACAAGCTGACTTGGACACACTGAGTGTTTGGGCATCCTCTTGGCAGATGAGGTTCAGTGTGGATAAATGTAAAGTTATGCATCTGGGTACTAACAACTTGCATGCCTCCTATGTCCTAGGGGGAGTAACACTGGGAGAGTCACTTGTAGAGAAGGATCTGGGTGTCCTTGTAGACCATAGACTGCAGAATAGCATGCAATGTCAATCGGCTGCTTCTAAGGCCAGCAGAATATTGTCATGTATTAAAAGAGGCATGGACTCGCGGGACAGGGATGTCATATTACCACTGTATAAAGCATTAGTACGGCCTCATCTGGAATATGCTGTTCAGTTCTGGGCTCCGGTTTATAGGAAGGATGTCCTGGAGCTGGAAAGGGTGCAGAGATGGGCAACTAAACTGATAAGGGGCATAGAGCATCTTAGCTATGAAGAAAGATTGAAGGAGTTAAACTTGTTTAGTCTTGAGAAGAGACGTATAAGGGGGGACATGATCAACCTGTATAAGTATGTAAATGGCCCATACAAAAAATATGGTGAAAAACTGTTCCAGGTAAAAACCTCTCAAAAGACAAGGGGGCACTGCCTCCGCCTGAAGAAGCAAAGGTTCAGACTCCAGGGGCGACAAGCCTTCTTTACTATAAGAACTGTGAATCTGTGGAACAGTCTACCGCAGGAGCTGGTCACAGCAATGACAGCTGAGGGCTTCAAAACAGGCTTAGATAAATTCGTAGAGAAAAAGAAGGTCACCACATATTAAGAAATGTAGAGTCATGTCTTAAAGGGGTTGTCCGGGTTCAGAGAAGAACCCGGACATACCTGCAATTTCACCCAGGCAGCCCGCCTGAAGAGGGCATCGGAGCATCCTATGCTCTGATGCCCTCCTTTGCCCTGCGCTAATTAGCGCAGGGCAAAGGAATTTAGCCAGGTTCCGGTGACGTACCGGTCCCTGCCGGGCAGAGGCTTCCGCCCGGCAGTGAGCCGGTGACGTCATCGGCGCTGATGGACGGGCTTTAGCGCTGCCCTAGCCAGTAAAACGGCTAGGGCAGCGCTAAAGCCGGCCCACTAAGGCCGGTGACGTCACCGAACTCGCTGCCGGGCGGAAGTACCCGCCCGGCAGCGAGTATTTATAAACAAAAGAGACCTTGCCCTGCGCAATCTAGCGCAGGGCAAGGGGGGGGCATCGGAGCATGAGATGCTCCGATGTCCTCTTCAGGCAGGCTGCCTGGGTGAAATTGCAGGTATGTCCGGGTTCTTCTCTGAACCCGAACAACCCCTTTAAGGTTACCCGTCCCCCTCCCTTGGTTGAACTTGATGGACATGTGTCTTTTTTCAACCGTATTAACTATGTAACATGTTCTATATAGATGGAGGGTGGTGGACCCTCAGAATGAGTTCCTCTGGTGGTGTCAATGAAACCCCCGTCTGACACTGCCAACAAGTTACTGTCTACAGGGTTGGATTGCGATATATCTGAAAATGTTAGTTTTTTTTTTATATTTTCCTTTCATATTGGTAGTGGCTCTCATCAGGGCCACTACCACTCCCATCCTCTGACTCCTAAAGGGCTTGCTGCAGATCTCTATGGGCATTTGATGGAAGAAGAAGACCAAAAGGCTCATGAAATCTCCCAATTACACTTTTGCAAGATCTGTGTTTAGAGCATGGAGACTAGTTCCTATTATTGTCAGATAAGATACGATAGCGTTTTTTCCAGGCATATACTCATTCAATGAAGTGCTAATTCACAATATTGTTCCCAGGCAACTAAGTTCACAGTGTGACATCTTGTTCTAAAATTGCTCTTCTCTTGTTTTCCATTTCCCTCCAGCTGGCAGTCTGTGTGTTTTAATGACATTCATAGAAAAATGAGCTTAAACAAAAGTGCACATAAATACAAGATTTTCATAAAATATAGGAATAATACCGTGTACAGTGGGCACATGAATATAGGGGAGAGAAACAACTGCATGCGGAGAAAAAAAAAATCAAAAGCAAGGAAAGAGGGCACTGCTAAGTGAAGCCTGCAATCCTGTAAAGGGGTTGTGCAGAATATATTTTGACCTGTTCTCAGGATAGGTCATCAATATCAGATCAGCATGAGTTCTACACCCAGGACCTCTGCTGATCAGCTCTTTGAAGAGGAGGTGGCGCTCCTTGTGAGCGCTGTTTCCTGTTCATTACACTGCCCGTCGTCTCGGAAGTTTTGGTGGTGCATTGTAATAACGAGTGCTCGCTCCAGTCACTTGAATGGAGGTTGTACTTTTAATTACACTACACCGCCGCTCCAGAGGAGACAGAGTAATGACGAGGAAGTGGTGCTTGCAATAATTAAAATAGCCGATTGGTGGGGGTGCCAAGTGTGTGACCCCCGCCAATCAGATATTGATGAGCTATCTTGAGGATAGGTCATCAATATTTATTGCTGCACAACTCCATTTAATCCCTGCAATAGATATACGATAGAACCGGACAGAATATGGATGCCATCTGTGTGCAGTCTCTATTTCATGGATGGTTGGTAGGAAATGATGGGTGGGCATTCTTTCAGTATTTGTTAAAGGGATGTGTCCCTACACTGTTCAAATGAGTACTGACAGTGTCAGACTGCCTGTTGAAAAGGGGGAGAGTAATAACCAGTTGGCAGATTACTCATTTATATTGTTCATACATTTCTAGGAGGAATAACAGAGAAATGGCACAATGCAGAATTCTGTCATGGTCCAGAGCTATTATTTCCTAGGAATTACAAGTATTTATTAGAGCAAACAGGTCGGGAGTGGTAACAGATCTCCTTTACATTAAAGGGGTTGTCTCATCATAGACAATGGGGGCATATCGCTAGGATATGCCCCCATGGTCTTATAGGTGTGGGTCCCACTGCTGGGACCCGCACCTATATCGAGAACGGAGCCCTGAAAGCAAAGGGCGGCGCACTGCGCATGTGCAGCCGCCCTCCATTCATTTTCTATGGGGCTGGTTCCATAGAAATGAATGGGAGCGGTGGCTGCGCATGCATGGTATGCTGCCATTCACTTCTATGGGGAGCCGGCTAGGTGGTGGCCGGACCAGATTCCTCCAGCCACCACTTGCAGGGCTCCGTTCTCAATATATATTAGACAATGGGGGCATATCCCACTTTCTCCTCCACTACAATTTTGCGCCTTAGTGGGTTAGCCTGGTGGAACAGTGGCCAACTATTACGAATTCTACCAGTAGAAGCTCCGGCTACAGGTCCTTTGGCACTGCTGTCCTGTGCCACCTTCTCCTTTTTTTGGAGCTCGAGGTCTGGCTGGAACTGGACCCCTTTTGCTTTTCCATGCCAGACATTTTCACTTGACTGTGGCCCTGCAGCTGGTCTTTGTCTCTCTCCCTGTCTCTCCCTGCCTGATTAATAACTGGCCTGGCCCTTCCCGGGTTTTTTGCTGCACGAATAACGAACTTACAGTAAAAGTTTGCTAATTAACTGAATTCGTACGCATCAGTGTATAAAGTAACTTATACATTGCATTAGCGTACAATTTATCGGACAAGTACGTAGCGAATGCGTACAAAGCTTTAAGAAAATTTTTGAATGTAACGGAGCGAATCTAAAAGAATCAGGATTCGCTTTGGAGTGGAAAATTTGTAAGATTCGATACGAATCTACGGAGCGGCGAATAGATTCGCTCATCTCTAAGCACCATAATTGTATATACCATCCTATAGTGATATGTGGACTCCAGTCATTACATAGTCCTATAGTGAGACAAACAGAGCCATAACCATATTTATTGACAAATAAATAAATAATGCACCAAAAAGAAGTTGTCAGAATGGAAGGAAACTTTCTATGTGTGAATGTAATGATGAGATATGTAAGTGATTACAATATTAGAGCGAACGGTAAGTTTATTGGAGAAAACTGTACAATACAAAGGAGGCTCTTGGACCCTGTCGGGGCACCTTTAGCCTGGATACAAGATGAGATATGGCTGGGCATGGAGGCATACAGATATATGGTATGGTATCCTGCGGTACATTTGTCCACAGGTATTAATGCTGGGCCTGTAGATCCTGCACACTCGTAGGTTGGTGAAGCTGGTGTCCCCACTGGTCCCATAAATGCTCGACATAAATCTGGTGACCGGGTAGCCAAGGAAGAGTTGCCATCTGGTTGAGACCTTCTGGGAAAATGCCAGGAGAGACAACACATGTGGCCACAGAATGTCCTGCACTGAGCTGTGTCCCTACTAGGGGTGACCTGCTATCATATGCAATGTCTCCCTAGGTCATCACACCAGCAGTTGGGGCAGTGTGTTGCTCCACAGCAAAGATAAGATTAAAGTGCTCACCATAAGGCCTCCATACTTGCAACCAACCTTTGTAGGAGAGAGAAACTCGATTCCAGTTCCAGTCCATAGCAGTCCAGGTATTTCATTCACAACATTACTGCAAACAAATTTGATGGTGGGTGGCTGTCAATGGCAGGACATGTAATGGGCGCTGTGACACCAAATTTCCTTCTACGAAGAACCTAGAGATGGTCCAAATGGTCCGGGCAGAGACAAGAATGTGTAATAAAGGTGCCACTTGTGTCTGAATGGTGAACAATGAAACTGTTGTAGCTGCTCATGTTTATCAGTGTATCAAACAATCCTCTCTACTGACCGTCTGTCTGGGCTGTCCAGAGACTGTCCACCATGTGTGCATGCCCTAACGTAACCACTGCTCCCAACATCTCCTAACAGCTCCTAACGACCATCCTACTTCTTAGTCCAATGATGCAATCCCTCTTAAAATGTCTTTGAGTGTGTTGTAGAGTCGTGTCTAGCAGTCATTGATCTCTCACCGAAAGATACCCAAAAGTAGCCTCTGAGAGCCTTATTATAGGGCAAAAGTGGAAGTATGTTTATGTTCTCTTGTGGTAAGACCCAGTGTCTAATCAGACCTCACATGTAATCATTTACATATCTGCATGTGCCATAACTGCATGCCGAGTTTAGCAGTAATCTAACCAAGGGTGGATTGGCCATAGACCTTACAGGGAAATTTCCCAGTGGGCCAATGCCCAGGGGGCCGCGTTGGCCCTCCTCACAGCCTCCCAGTGGAAGTTTTTTGGGATGTATTTTGTGCTGCTGACAGTATATTGTGGTAGACTGTGGTATTTGGCTCTGTTGGGGTGGTATAATGTGCCACAATATGGTATTGTTGGCCCTACTTTCCATCAATTTGGACGCAACTACAAAATGGGAACACTTTTAGTATTTTTTCTAGGGTCACTTTAAGTTCCCAGTCCGCCCCTGAATCCAACATATAGTAAGATGTTAATCATTCAGTCATTCACTGGCTGTAGCAGTGATCCATCTGAGCCAGTGATTGGTTGAGCATGCATTTCCTGTTTCTCAAGATGGGATCAGGAAGTCCATCAAGGTAGTGGTTGACCCACTCTGAGCCCTTTGCCCAAGTTTTTGGCATACCTGACAACCCCTTTAAGACAATTTACAGTAACTATCAAATATTCCAGAAGGAGTATGTGCTACTATGCTAATGCTTTGTATTTCTCTTCCTGTTCTTGCCAAATTCAAGATTTATTAGAGCCGTACCAGAAAAACAAGTCACTGTTACCAGAATTTTTTTTTATTATCACTGACTATTCCTGTAATATCATTGTTAGGAAGCAATCCCGAATGTGGCCGGGCAGGGAAGAATGGTGTTGTCATTTTCTTCTACATCAGTCAAGGTTTAATCGCTGTTCTCGGGGTTATTAGTAGACGTAGAGATCTCACAGTGACCTGGCACTGAAGCTGAACATGTGAGAACTGTCTGCCGTCATCAGCCCTGATAAAACGCATAACCTACAGCTTTTAGCCATGCTGTAATTGCATCATTGATGATACTGTATGTAGGAAGCGTATTTACAGGCGCTGGGATGCAATTTTCTGTGTGATATACGGAAAACATTTTATCTAGTTCCCAACAGCCACAATCACTGCGATTATTAAATTGCTCATGGTTGCACAGAGTCAGTGAGTATCTCATAAAATAAGATGACGTGCAAGAGTCAAAAAACACCATATATGAAGTCTAGCACTATATCATTATCAGCATACATGCCAGAAAGACCTAGTATTACATGTTTAACCCCTTTTTGCGTTTTCATTTTTTCCTCCTCACCTTCCAAGAGTCATCATTTTTTTAAACTATTCCTTTCATATAGTCATATGAGGGCCTATGTTTTGCAGGACATGTTGTATTTTTTAATGGTACCATTTAATTTACCATAGATTGCATTGGAAAACGGGAAAAAAATTCTAATTGGGGGTGAAATTTAAAAAAAGAAAAATTCCAACATGACTTTTGGGGTTTTGTGTTTACAGCATTCACTGTGCGTCAAATATGAAGTGGTATGATTACGACAATACCAAATTTATATAGTTTCTATTACGTTCTACTACTCTTCAAAAAATTAAATTAAATTAAAATTTTAAAAAAATGTCTTTAAATTTTTCTTTGCATTTTCATTTTGACAATCACACTCACTGGGGAGAGATGTAGTTTTTATTGTTTTTTTTATAGTACATATGACTTTTTGATAATATTTAATTCAATTTTTTGGAGGGAAACCAGCTAATTTGCTATATTTATTTTATATTTTGTGATATGATATTCACCGCACATGATAACTATTGTTATATTTTTAAAATTCAGACATTTTTGGATGCAGCGATACTGATTCCAGGTGTCCTACGGCGGCACAGTATGGGTTAACGTCAGGTCCCCTGGAACAATGCAGAAGAGACTAACAAGTAGTTAATTTAAATAATTCATTAGTAGGATGGTATAAAGGTCAGCATTAACCACACCCACTCAAAGTTTTTTCTTCTGCAACAATGGAAGAGACTGTTGTGTGTGTCATAATGCACCACTCTTTTGGAATTTTATTCATTTTTGTGATTTTTTTACGTTTTTTGAGCCTGACAGTGTTTGAGGGCTCCGACACTTGTTGGATAAGGGGGTTCGGGCTGACGGAGGTCACAGCCTTCCCTATCCTGGTATACACCCTGTGGAATCTATACCTTATGACCTGGCAGTATTGAGGGTCTGGTATATGGAGATCAGGGATTATAGCTGTCGGCATCACAGCCTGCCTGTCTCTTACTGTTGGGGTATATAGCCCTTATCTACAGGCTTTCCCAATGGCGGCCAATGGCATAGATGGATGTGCCTCAGAGCCGTTGGAGATCGGGTCCCCGCGCTCAGGATTACGCAAGTATGGTTTGAATTTTCCTCCATTTTTTGCTTCCTTGTACTGTTCCTTGCTGTTCCCGTCGCGTCATGGGGGCGTGGCTTAGCGGAGGGGGCGTGGCTTATGTTCAAATAGCGCGCACTCCATTCCATAGTCTGACACAAACACTCAGTTTGTTTCCTGACTTTAGGAGCAAGATCCTTGTGGTCTCTCTCCTGCATTGGACCTGTTCTGATCTCTGTATATGGAGCTTCCTCTGACCTTTCTGGACGCTGGTACCCAACTTTCCCGGGATTCTGCATGAAAAAAAAAGGAAACTTTTTGGGTTTTTTTCTGATAACCTTTATTTAATATGTTTCATATATTTTGCAGATGTCCTCTCCTACAAGGAAGCGCACCAGCAAGTCCAGACACAGGTTCTGTTCTTCATGCCAGCAGCCTCAACATGCTCCATCTGTTCCTACTGACACCATAAGAGAGATCATAAGGAGTGAATTGGCTAATTTCCTGGGTGAAGGATCTGTAGCAAAAAAACGCAAAATATCTAATCCCAACTCTCCTCCCCGCAGCTCATCCTCTGACTCTGATCGCTCTGATCTCATTTTTCATCGCGATGATTCTTCCAAACTTGTCAGAGCAGTTAAGACTACTTTGGAATCAGATAAATCCATCAGACAGTCTAAAGAGGGGCTTTATTATTTTCCACATAATGATGACTATGTTTTTCCTTCACATCCGCTGGTGGATACCTGGTTCAAGAAGGAATGGGCCAATGTGGACAAAAGGCTAGACCTAGGTTCCAGGTTTAAGTCTTTATACAAGCTGGATAAGGGTGAATGTTCCAAGTGGGATCATCCTCCAAAGGTGGAACGCCCAGTGGCTAGGTTAGCCAAAAAGTCCTTCTACCCATCTGAGGACTCTACCCTTCTAAAGGACTCTATGGACAGGAAGGCAGATTCCTTAGCCAAGAAAGTATACTCTACGGCTGCAGCTACTTCTAAAGTAGCAATGTCATCTCTACCAGTGGCCTGGGCACTTAGAGTCTGGATCAGTGATATCACCAGGGACTTTGAAAAAGGTACCCCTAATAAGGAGATTCTGGAGAAAATCCTGGCTTTGAAAGCAGCATCAGAATTCCTCTGCGACTCTCCCTTGGATACCCTGCGTCTATCCTCCAGAGGGATGGCTACCTCCAATGCCATCAGGAGAGCTCTGTGGCTGAAGCAGTGGACAGGGGGTGACTCAGCATCCAAACACAGTTTTTGCTCCATGCTATTTACTCCAGAATCCTTCTTTGGACCAGAACTCAAGGAGATTCTCAAAGAGATAGGAGAAGACAAAGGGATTGAGTTTCCTTCTCACAAGAAGCCTCCTGCAAAATCCTAAAAACAGCAGTATAACAGATCTCCTAAATATAGGAGAAATTACCGCTCGGATAGATACAGGAGCTTCAGGCCGAAGCAGAATAACACCTCTGCATTCTCCAAAAATAAACCTCCGGCGAAAAAGGATGACAACTTATGACGCCAGGTTAAGCCAAGAACAGGTTGGAGGAAGGCTTTCAAGATTTTTTCCGGAGTGGCAAAAATCCACCTCAGACCAGTGGGTGCTGTCTCTAATAGAGCATGGTCATTTCCTGGAACTCAAATCCCTTCCACCAGACAATTGTTTTCTGAACCTCTCTCAAGATCCGCATCTCCTGCCTCTAGTGAGAGAATTCATCTGCAAGGGAGCCCTGGAAGAAGTGCCCCCCTCTCAGAGGGGATTGGGCATATATTCAAGGATCTTTATTGTACCCAAAGCAAACGGGAAGTTTCGCCTAGTGATAGATCTCACATTTCTGAACAAGTTCATAAAGAAAATCAAGTTCAAAATGGAGACTATAAAATCTGTACTTCCCCTCCTGGACGAAGGAGATTATTTTGCAACACTGGATATGAGGGATGCATACCTCCATATCCCCATTGCCCAATCCCATCGCAAATATCTCAGACTGGCTATTCAAGTACAGGATGTCATATACCATCTACAATTCTCCTGTCTTCCGTTCGGACTGAGTTTGGCACCGAGAGTGTTTACAAAAGTGTCAATTATACTATCGGCTGTCCTGAGAATGAAGGGAGTTCATGTCATCCCGTATCTGGACGACTGGCTCATTCTAGCCAAGTCTGCTGCGGTGCTGTCCAACAATGTGGTCCTGACCATCAACCTGTTGCAATCCCATGGGTTCCTACTGAACGAAGAAAAATCACAGCTGCTTCCTGTTCAGAGGATCCAGTTCCTGGGGTTTATTATAGACTCTCTCCAAATGAAGATATTCCTGTCTACAGAGAGAGCTTTGAAGCTAAAGAGAGAAGTCTTCAAACTGATTTCGCGCCAGACGACGACGATCAGAGAAGCTATGAGGATCTTGGGTCATCTAACATCGGCTCTGGAAGCAGTGAAATGGGCCAGAGCACATTTTCGTCCTCTGCAGTCAGAAATCCTTTCAGTCTGGAATCGGGATCCTCTGACTCTGGATCAGAAGATAATGATCTCCACGAAGACTCGCCAGGGCTTGAAGTGGTGGCTGTCTCCCCAGAGGTTTCTCCAAGGTCTTCCGGTACTTCAGACACCCAAAACGATCCTCACCACGGATGCCTCATGTTCAGGCTGGGGTGCCCATGTGAACAAAAGCTGGGTACAGAGAAGTTGGTCCACACAAGAGAAGTTGATGTCGTCCAACAGGAAAGAGCTCAGGGCAATCAGACTGGCCCTACTCCACTTCCAGAGTCTTCTCAGAGGGAAGAATGTTCTCATACAGTCAGACAACATCCCATTCGTTTACTATCTAAACAAGCAAGGCGGAACTCGGAGTCTTCCTCTTCAGTCGGAGTGCCAAGCAATATTTCAGTGGGCAGAAAACAACGTAGAAAACCTTTCAGCAGTGCATATCAAAGGTTCTCTGAATACAGAGGCAGACACGCTCAGCAGACACGTGCTTTCCCCAGGAGAATGGGCCCTTTCACCTCGAATCTTCGATCTGATAACCCGAATATTTGGAATGCCACAAATAGATGTTTTTGCCTCAAAAGAAAATACAAAACTGCCTCTATATTGCTCCATCAATCACCGTCACAATCCATATGCAGTCGACAGTCTGTCGATTCCATGGCAGGGAATGTTCATCTATGCCTTCCCGCCTCCAGTCCTGATCCAGCGCTGCCTGAGGAAAATCAAGCAGGAAAAGGTGAAAGCAATTGCGATTCTACCGCACTGGCCACGCAGGGCTTGGTTCTCCCTGGCCCTGAGAATGTCACATCGGAGATACTGGATTCTCCCGAAGTGCCCGGACCTTCTATTCCAGAAGGGGATATGTCATCAGAACCTGGGAAGACTGAACCTGACGGCATGGCTTCTGAACTAGAGGCCCTTAGGAAAAGAGGTTTTTCAGACAAGGTGATATCCACCCTCATCAACTCTCGAAGAGAGAGCACCAGAAAAACTTATGCCAGATATTGGCATATGTTTAGGTCTTTTTCCTCAGATTCCTCCATTCAAGCTGTCTTGGAATTTCTTCAGTCTAGTCTGGATAAGGGCCTTAAACTAAGCACTCTGAAGGTCCAATCCACAGCAATTAATTCGTTCCTGGAAGGGAAATTTTCAAATCATCCGATGATTCTCCAGTTCTTTAAGGGCGTAAGGAATATCAGACCTCCTGTCAAGAATCCTATTCCATCTTGGGATCTTATGCTGGTTCTCAAATGCCTTAAAAGTTCTCCATTTGAGCCTTTACATCTGGCTGACAACAAACTGCTATCCCTCAAGACGGCCTTTCTAGTGGCTATCGCCTCTGTAAGGAGAATTGAGGAGATACAGGCATTTTCTCACAAGGACCCCTATTTACGAGACCTAGGGGATTCTATAGTCTTAAGGACTTTACCGGGCTTGTTGCCAAAAGTGGCTACTTCAGCTAATTTGGACCAAGAAATCATTCTGCCTTCTCTCCACTCTGATGATGGATCTCCCCATCCTCTAGATGTACGTAGGGCTGTTCTGACGTATATTGACCGGGTGCAATCCTTCAGGATTTCAGAGAACCTCTTCATTCTCTACGGTAGCAAGTCCAGGGGGCTTAAAGCATCCAAAAGAACCATTTCTTCTTGGATTAAGGAAACCATTGAGCTATGCTATAACATCGAAGGAATCCCTCCTCCAGCAGGCATCAAAGCTCATTCTACCCGCGCTACATCAGCATCATGGGCTGAAGCTGGTAACATCACGCTTCAAGAAATCTGCAGAGCAGCTTCCTGGTCGACGTCTGATACGTTCATCAAACACTACCGTCTGGACATTCCTGATGGCACAGCCCTTGGCAAAAAGGTCTTGTCATCTCCTGTATTGGATTGATACCCCCCCCCCCTATTTGGGTACTGCTACTTAGATCCCATACTGTGCCGCCGTAGGACACCTGGAATCACCGAATTTGAAATACTTACCTACCGGTAAATTCGGATTCCTGGTGTGCGTAGGCGGCACAGGGATCACACCCTTAATAAAACTTTTGTTATTGCTGCATAAAAACTCTGAGTGGGTGTGGTTAATGCTGACCTTTATACCTTTCTACTAATGAATTATTTAAATTAACTACTTGTTAGTCTCTTCTGCATTGTTCCAGGGGACCTGACGTTAACCCATACTGTGCCGCCTACGGACACCAGGAATCCGAATTTACCGGTAGGTAAGTATTTCAAATTCGGTGATTATGTTTGTTTTATAGTTTGGTTTGATATGTAAAATTGGAAAAGGGAGGTGATTAGAATTTTTTATATTTTTGTGCTTTTTTATTTATTTGTTTTTAGCTTTTTAATTTTTTTTTACTGTACTTTTTAGTTCCCTTAGGGGACTTGAACATGTCATCTTCTGAATACTTGTCGCATATACTGCAATGTATTGATATTGCACTCTATGAGATTTTCACAGGCTGTCAGGCTCAGCTTCTCAGGCAGCTCGCTATGACAGTGCTGGCAGCCTTCACAAAGTCCTTGGCTGTCATAGAAACTGAATGGATCCCTGTGATTTTACTGCTCCATTCAAAAGGCATAGGGAGCCCTCTTCTTCTGTCTAATCCCACAAATGCTGCAGTCACTACTTACAGCAGTATCTGAGAGATTAAATGACCAGGATCAGAGTTTACTCCAATCTCAGTCACTGCCAGTGGGTGCTCGCTGTATTTTACAGCCAACACCTGCTGCATATGGAGCAAGTTCAGCGAGTGAGTCTGCTCCATACTTCCCCTTAATGCTCATGATGTATGGGTACATGATGGTGGGTTATGAGGTTAAACATCTTAGTTAAAGGTTATGGACACCTTTGGGGCATTTTTATTATTGCATTGTACTCATTTTGGTCTTAAAATCATTTTTTCATTTTACTAGATTTTCAGATACAGCTTTCACTTTAAGTGCATCTGCAAATTAGCAGGCTTTCTGTTTTACAGTGACTCCATTATATAAGTGCTCTGAGGGCTCCATGTATAGTCCTTATCTCTGAACTCCTGATAGCTCATAAATTGAAGCTAAATTATCAAACTGAAAAGAGTTTAGCTATAGTGAGCATTTATGATTTGTCAGGATCCTCCATGTCCTGATCCCTGCATGGTGTTTACATCCGCCACAGCATGGTCATGGTCACATGCTCCACTGCAGCCAATGGCTGGCTTCAGTGTTGAGAGTGGAGAGTAGTCCACTGGCAGCAGGTAAGCATGGACTTGGCTTATTCACAGAGGGCATTGTGGCTGAACCCAGACAGCAAACTGTGCAGAGGCCCACCATAGCTGTAAGAAGCCATCTTGCTAGTCTGAGGCAGATGAAAAAGATGAGGAAGGTGAACAACTACAATCAGAGAAGATGTTGACTGTTGTTGATTATGCTGTCATTATAATTGATCAGTAGTATATTTGCCTTCCTGCTGTATATGGGTAACTGGTCTTGTTATGCCACTATAATTTAGATGAATACTACATGTACATATAATGGGGCTAAAAAATGTGTTTTTGAAGGGGGGGGGGCTAACTCATTGAACATGTTTCCCCTTACATTAGCAGCATCACCCTTATCCACTAACCTCAACCACTGGTGCTCCAGGAGATTTCAAAGCCTGGCAAAGCCTGTTTGGTGGCATGGGTGTAGCTTGTGTAGCCTGCAGGACCTGGATTTCCACATGAGAAGAAAAGCAGGATAGCACACTGGGAAGCATGAGTGCTCTATTCCACCATATGTGAGGTCACTGAACGTATTTGTAAAGGTTCTTATTCACCCAGTTCATGGTTTATCAGAAGTAAAAAGTCAGAGCACTTGGACTTGTATTTTCTCTTGAAGATGCTTTTCTCTTGAAGACACGGGCGGACTGGCCATAGACTCTACAGGGATATTTCCTGGTAGACCAATGCCCAGGGGGCCACTCAAGCCCTCTTGATGGCCACATGCCAGGTAAATAATGATCTGATGCTCTATGGCCACAGGTGCCCTCCTGAACTCAACTGTATTAACGTCCTCATGACGGTGATACAGTTGAATACTGTGGTTGGGGTGGTAGTATTTTGTGCTGCCCTGTGGTATTGTGTTCTGGTGGGGCAGTATTTTGTGTGCCACTGTGGTATTGCAGGCCTTGTCCACTTCTGCTGTCCATGCCTAATTGTTTTGTCCCATCTTCTGTCAATTTGGACCCACCTACAACATGGAGCCATTTTTATTTTTTTTTTCCCAGGGCCACTTTAAGTTCCCAATCCACCCCTGCTTGAAGACATTTCGCTACTCATTCAACTGCGCAACTCTATTAGAATTGGCTTTGTCAAGTGACTAGTGAAACGTCTAAAAGAGAAAATACAACACGTCCAGCTGCTCTGACTTATCACTACTGATATAGGTCACTGAATAGACTGGGTGCTGTATAAACCCATTTATCCGGGCACTGCGTGTACTATTTATATTAAGGCTTTACAACACTAATTATCTTTGCCTTGTATGCTCTTTTTATCTCGGCACAATTCAACGCAATTTATCGGCGCACTGTATGACACTCTTTATATTAGCGGTAATTATATTTCTGGTTAACAATAAGATATTTACTATGAACTGTATATGAGTAAAAGCTTGATAGTTTGTGCTTTGCTTTTTATATGACATACATACATCTGACTAAATGAAAAAAAGGAACACAAAATATTAAAATTACATCCAGTCCAATTGAAATACCAAGAAAATTGCGCTGACCCTAGTTATAGAACATCTCTCTTACAAAATAATGAAAGCTGAACTTTATGTTAACGAGAAGAACAGACACGGAAGAGAAACAACATACTATAATTTGACAAAATTTGTAAACTTCAAATATTAATTCTTTCAACTGAAGAGATTAATTTAAATACTGATGACCATCTATCTTCTGGATAAGTCATCAGTATCTGATCACTGGGAGGTCCGACACCCGGGACCCCTGCTGATCAGCTGTTTGAGAAGGCACCGGCGCTCCTGTGAGTGCTGCAGCCTTCTCCGTGCTCACCAAGCACAACACTGTACATTATATAGCGACTGTGCTTGGTATCACAGCTCAGCTAGAGTCACTTCAATGGAGCTGAGCTGCTCCTAGGCCATATGATTGATGAACGTGTCATCACTGGCCTAGGGAAAGCTGAGAGAAGGCTGTGGTGCTACTGAAACAGCTGATCAGCGGGGGTGCCAGGTGTCAGATCCCTACCAATCAGATACTGATGACTTATTCCAAGAGTAGGTCATCAATATTTAAGTCTTGGAAAAACCGTTTAATGATCAGCCTGTCTTTGGCCTTACAGATCAATAGATTTTTTTTTTCATTTTTTTAATCGTTGCTTTCCAACGGTATAGTTTTTATTGGTGCCATTTTGGGGTACTCAAAGCTTAATGATTAACTTTTCATAGGTACAAATCTAACTTCTAAAGAATTGTCACAAACTTCCCTGTCCAGGCTACCAGTGGTGCATTGCTTGGCTTCGATGTGGCCATGTCGGGAGAAGCGAGCTGCCAGGCCACGTCCCCCAGTGAAATGGTTGCATTCCTAGCAACATAGCGCAACGCTCTGTTTCTCCCCTCAGCGTATGCACATTGTGGAGATCAGATGCTGCCATTCGTGATGTGTGTGTGTGATTAGCTGCGGGCTGAATGACAGCCCAGCTGCCCAGTTACTGTTTAGCCTATGTCCATGGACCTACCAGGTTCTTATCCAGGGCTCTATTTAAATCTCCTTTTGGCCATGCTCTTTTGCCAATGATAGTCTCTGACTGACTAGCTGTGTTCCTGGTTTCTGTTTCTATCTATTTTAGATTACTTGTGTTCCTGACCTTGGCTTGCCTTTTTGACCACTCTCTATCTCACTTATTGGTACTGAGCTTCCAGTCTGGTTCTGATATCTGTTTGGATGTTTGACTACTCTCTGTCTCTTTGTTAGTTTGTTGTGCGCCTGTGTCTGGTTCATTTCTGTATGACTCTGTCTTTGTGTCTTGTTTTGTCCCTTGGTGTTGTTTGTCTTGCACCTTAGCAGAGTAGGGAACGTTGACCAGTTGTGGACTTGCTACCTATGGCTTGCACTGCAAGTAGGCAGGGAAAGCGGGCGGGGTTCCAGTTACGTTCACTGTCCTTTTCTGTCGCTACCAACTGACATTACAAAAATCTCTTCAATTATATTAATTTTTGGGGGATAGGTAAACAACCACCAGTTTGGATGATTTTAGAGATTTCCACGTAACTCAGCTTCACTTTTATTAACTCTTTCTGAGAAGTGATGGTTAAATACCACCAATACTGCCACTGAGTTGGTACATTATAAATTTTGTGATGTCATTTTTCAGCATTAGTAACATGATAGTTTTATTCTCTGGGTCGGTATGATTAGAGCAATACCAAATACATATTTCCTCATCGTCTTTAGGCAGCACAGAGCGGGATATTCTGTCCCCCTAGTCTCCACCCTAGGACTAGCCCACCTAGAATAAGAAATTAAGAATTACGTAACAAGAAAATGGGACGGATCACTTAGAATAGGGGTGGCCAACCTATGGCACAGGTGCCAGAGGCGGCACTCAGAGCATTCCCCTGGAAAAAGTCTAAGGTGTAATAATATGCCTTAGACTTTTCCTGCCATTCATCAGAGCAGGGCGCACTATGGACAGTACAGGCAGCGCATTGAATGTAGGTAGGATATTATAGCTAAATGATAAAGTACATGAAACATATACTATATTGGACTGTAACAACCAGGTTAAATTGCCATGTTGACACTTTGCAATAAATAAGTGGGTTTTGGGTGCAGTTTGGGATCTCGGTCTTTAAAAGGTTCACCATCACGGATTTAGAACCACAAAAATGGATAATAGCTGCCCTCAGATATGAACTGAATAAATGTGGAAATTATGGTGAGAAACTCAAGGTGGATGAGTGAGAAGATGGGCTGGATAATATTGTCTGGAAGGCCCACAGGAGGTATGGTGTACCAGCAAAGCCAGATAAGCCTCCTGGTTGGAAGTGAAAATATGGGCTGGACTATATTGTTTGGATGGCCTACAAGATGTATGGCGCACCAACAAAGCCCTATAAGGCCCCTGTTTGGAAGTAAGAAGATGGGCTGGATAATACAGTCTGAATGGCCTACAGGGGGTATGGCGCATCAGCAAAACCCTGTAAATACATGCTGCCAATCTAGAAGTCCCAGGGAGTCTCTGGAGGGTGGGTGGTTGTCTGCTGGGGTCCTTCATGCAGTAGTTCCGACGTTGTGGACCCTAGGAGGGCTGAAGGGTCCAAGGGGCTCTTTAGACCTCTTGCAGCAGATCCTTGGGATTCTCCGCTGGATGGATACCACAATAGGGTTCCATCATGGTTGCCAGATTGCGAGGAAAATTGAAGATTTTGGCGTCTGAAGTACTCCTGGTAACTGTAACAGAAAAAAAAGAGAAGGGCCCCTAGCAGATCTTGGATCTATACATCTGTTTTGCAATGTACTGTGCACCAAAGGAATCAGTATTGGTTCAGCAGACATCTTCAGTTTTGATCATCCCTTGTTAAGATAAGTAACTTTCTAAAATGTTTTGTTAAATCTCTTATGATTTAGCACTTGATGAGAACCCCATATAGGATTTATTTTATAAGATTATGCCTGGTTTAAAGTCTAATGTCTAGTTGTTAAAAGTTCCTAGGTTTTAGGATGTTTCTTGATCCGACTTTTTAAGTTCGGACCTCTTGTTAACCTTCAGTCCCATCTACTTCTTTCTAGCATAGAATACTTTTCAAGTGCTGTCCCTCCCGAGGGGTGTTTTATTTCTTTGCTATTCGGTCTCTGTATGGTGCTGTCATGGGTGAAGGGAAAATTATAATTACACTTACAGGTAATTTGATTTTCTTCAACTCATGACAGAACACCTCTAATTCTCTCCCTGGCGCTTGTGGTTGATAAGAATTGTTTCTGTCTTGCATATAAAAAAAAATATGGAAGAAAGCTAAATTTTTAAGAATTGCATTTGTACGGCTCCTACTGATCTACTCTGGAATCAACACTGAAGGAGGAAGTGGGTGTTCCCTTTTTAATTGCTCTGGTGCTTCCTGTCCAACTGTGGAGGATGGGGGTGCTCAGTGTATGAGGGGAGCAAATACTGTGGAGGATGGGGGTGCTCAGTAGATGAGGGGAGATGCTGTGTGGAGGATGGGGGTGTTCAGTGTATGAGGGGAGCAGATACTGTGGAGGATGGGGGTGCTCAGTGTATGAGGGGAGCAGATACTGTGGAGGATGGGGGTGCTCAGTGTATGAGAGGAGCAGATACTGTGGAGGATGGGGTGCTCAGTACTTGAGGGGAGATGCTGTGTGGAGGATGGGGGTGTTCAGTGTATGAGGGGAGCAGATACTATGGAGGATGGGCGTGCTCAGTGTATGAGGGGAACAGATACTGTGGAGGATGGGGGTGCACTGCTCAGTGTGTGTTGGCAGATACTGTGGAGGATGGGGGTGCTCAGTACATGAGGGGAGATGCTGTGTGGAGGATGGGGGTGTTCAGTGTATGAGGGGAGCAGATACTGTGGAGGATGGGGGTGCTCAGTGTATGAGGGGAGCAGATACTGTGGAGGATGGGGGTGCTCAGTGTATGAGGGGAGCAGATACTGTGGATGATGGGGGTGCTCAGTGTATGTTGGCAGATACTGTGGTGGCACTAGTGCTGCACTATGTCCTGGCAGCGCACAGGTCCAATACATATTACACATAGGAGAACACTGACAGTGCACTGGCACCAGGACACAGCGCTAAACCAAGAGTGATGGCGTCTATATTTTAATTTATTTATTTTTCTAGTCAGAGGGCTGCATTTAGTGTACTAAGGAGGGAGGTTATGGGGGTGACGGGTTTGAATAAATTTGAGGCCTGTATACATTTGTGGGCTGATCTCGCATCTGGATAAATTTTGAGATCTGGTCTGGAGGTCTGCATTAATTTTGGGATCTCATGTGGGCTCTGTGTTAAGAAGGGTTTATCCTGCCATGTAAAATTCATTTTTGAAAACTGATTTGAATGTGATAATAAAAGTAGTGATAGATCCCCCTGCCACACTCTTTCCACTACTTCCCGTGTCCTCGCTGCTCTCTGTACTTCTATGTCCTCCTCCATTGAGACATGAGACCGCTGCAGCCACTGACTGAGAAGTGAGCGATGGGATCAAAAGTTTCACTACTTTTATTATTTTATCATGTTCTCAGCTGTTTGAAAGTAAACTAATGTAGGCACATGGGGCAGCAGCGGGCATAGTATTGGTGGACATTACTTGGTGGCAGTGTTACAGGGGGCAGCTATATAGGGGGGTTACTTGCTATAGAGGGTCGGGGTGGACTGCAGAAACAACAAACCAAAGTAAAGGTATAAGCTGAATTCCCTGGTCCCTAATGTGAAGTGTGTAGCAGACCTCCTCTACCCTGTGCCATTTATTAATAGTGGCGTCTTTTTACGCGACCCCCTGACCGAAGACATCTTCGTAGGAGCTTCTGGAAACAAACTGAAAATAAAAGCAAAGTAAAGAAACTGAAATCTGTGGAGACGTCGCCTGAGTATTGGTAAGGCCAAAAAACAGGAGTGGGTCCAAAACAGAGATGATATGTGATGGAAACATTTGAATGCTTTCTGCGTTTTGGACCTACTCCTGCTTTTGGCTATCAAATCCTGATGCAAAATACTGACCGTTTGATAGAGGCCTCATGCTCAATTTGCACGATTTTAGTCCATTTGCCTCTGAAATCAGTTTTATTTAGATGGAAAAGAAATCCTGCATGCAGGACTTTAATGGCTTCTATCACACGGTCAGTATTTAATCAGTATTGGTAAGGCAAAAACAGGAGTTGGTCTAAAACAGAGATAACATGTGAAGGAAATATTTGCATCTCTTCTGTGATTTGGAGCCACTCCTGCTTTTGGTTTCCATATCATGATCAAATTCTGATGCAAAATACTGACTGTATGATAGAGGCCTTAAGGATGCTCCAAAGACAGGATCTGTTGTGTTTTTCATTTTTTGGTTCTTCTAACAGATTAGAAGTAGGGTAAAATAAACAGTGATGTCAACAAGGTCAAACAGAGGCACAAGTGGCCCCATCACAGAGTGGTGAGGGTAGCAACAGAATAAGGAGTCAACATAGTGACCTAGTCACAGAGTGGGGAGGGTGGCAACAGCAGTGGCAGTAACAGAACAAGACAGTGGGTGGCGGTAGGAGAAGATTGCAGCAGAGGTAGCAGGTGTGGCTTCAGGCGGGTGGCAGCATCAGAATACTGGCTGAAGCACGTGACCAGAAGTAACGGACCATTTTTTTACAATGTTCTGGTGTGGCAGCACACTGCAGTCAGAACATTGCTACCAGAATTATCTAGTCTGAGTCAAGCACCGGTGTGTGGAAATCCTCGCTGATCGACGCCTGATTCATCTTTAGAAAGGTTAATCTCTTAACATTTCCTGTTGAAATGCAAGTTCCCTTTGGGGTAACTATGCCCCCCGCTACACTAAATACCCGCTCTGATGCCACACTACTGGTTGGCAGGAAAGCTTGTCCAGGTTAAACTCAGCCAGTGGCAGCCACAAATCAAGTTTAGCTGCCCAGTAGTCCTGGCGATCTTGGATATGGGGTGGCAGGGTAGAGTCCAAGTATGCCACCACCTGCTGGTTCAGGTTCTGCTACATGTCCTACTGCTGCTGCTGGGTGGTTTCTTCAGTAGGCAGGTGAAGAAAAGTGCTGCTGATAGAGCTGGCTCCTGCCCCCCCAGCAGTCATGGGATCGGTGATGGCGCACATGGCGTGTAGATTGGTGATGGCGCACATAGGCAGCGACCAATCGACTACATAGGATGTCTTTATAGTAGTTAAGTTTTTCCTCCCTCTCAGCAGGTGTAAAAAAGGCTGCCATTTTGACCCGGTAGTGAGGGTCTAACATTGTGGAGAGCCAGTAGTCATCCCTCTGCCAAATGGTGATAATGCAGCCGTCACTACGCAATCAACTCAGCATGCATCTGGCCATTTGCACAAGGGAATCAGAGGGACTTCCTTCCTCCATCTCCACTAAATATTACCACAGTCTATCGAGGTCATTTGCCTGGTCTTTCTCATTGCCCTCCAGCTCCTCATGCTCCTCCTGTCCCTCTCCTGTCACTTGGGCAGATAAACAACCTATTTATGTATACGGTATACATACAGTATTTATATATTAGATATCTGTGCCCTTCACAGGGGATTGATGCAAACTATGGATCCCTTCAGTTTACTGAGCCTGCTCTGTGCCTCAGTCTCCCTATGCTCTCCCTACAGTGTCTGAAAACTCTCCCTACGATTTACCTACACTGTCCCTATCCCAGATCATGCTATTAAAAGCTTTGTAAAACATTTTCCCTATCACTTGTCATGTCTCTCCCTATGCTCAGTTCACTGTAAAATGGCGGAGACCAGCCAGGATGAGGATTTTCATAGGGCTGTGACATCACAGGGACAAATAAAATTTTTCCTGAAATTCAGATCAAATTACACTTTGTTACCTTTGATTCTCTCAACACTAATTATTTCTCCAAATGGCTTTACTCTGAGAGTTAACTAAAGTGTTGCCAAAGATCTGTTCTTTACATGATAATGTCCGCCTGTCCCTCCTTATCCAGTAGATTTTCTTTGGATAGAATTTACGTTCTTGGAAGGTCAAATAATTAATCAAATTCTATTATACGTAGAAGGGGTCCTCTCCTTTCCAGGTAGAGCCTAATGTGCCTATTCAGCTTCCACCCCTGGTGCAGAGAGGGCCAATTCTGCAAAATGTAAGCTCTGTTGCTTTTTTGCTATTCACATCCCACTCTGTGCTGCCTCAGGATGATTTGTCTTATTTGTAATTTTACTTTCCTCGAGTCTGAAGGCAGCACATACATACCCTCCCGATTATTTTTGATTTATTCATCTACTTTTTAACACATGAGTGAGCTGTGAGAGAGGGTTCATATAGCACCAGCAATTAATTATGCTAATTCTTATCTTAGTATTCTAGGTGGGCTGGTCCTAGGGTGGAGAGTAGGGGAGGGGACAGAATATCCTGCTCTTTGTTGCCTTCGGACTTGAGAAAAACAAAATTACAGGTAAGGCAAAGTTTGTTTGTTTTTCTGCATTTTACTACTTTTGCACAATTAAACCCCTTTTTTAAAAAAGAGGAAAATGTTTTTGCATCGCCGCATCCCAAGAACCATAACTTTTTTTTTCCTCTACAGAGCTGTGTGAGGGTTTGATTTTTGCAGGATGCTATGTACAGTAGATTTCAATGGTATTTTGGGGTGCATAACACTTTTTTTAATTACTTTTTATCCCATTTTTTAGTGGCGAATTAGCAAAAAGCATTTTTTTACGGCATTCATTGCATAGTTTGAGTGCACCCGGCCGCACTGATGGGGAGTGGCGAACACACTGTCCCTGTCATTTAACCCCTCAGGTGTCGCGATCAACGCTGATTGCGGCACCTGTGAGTAAAGGCAGAGGGATGCGGTTCCCTCTGCCTTTAGATCAAAGCCCCAAAAGTGGTGCCAATAAAAACAACAGTTCGTTATGCAAAAATAAGCCCTCATACAGCTCTGTAGACTGACGTATAAAAATATTCAAGTTTGGTATCGCCACATTCGTAATGAGGCGCAGAATAAGAACTTCAGGACATAGTGAAAGCTGTGATGTCAAAACCCCAAAAACCTTGGCAGAATTCTGTTTTGTTTTTGTTTTTTCAATTTTGCCACACAAAAAATAAGCCTTCAGATAGCTATGTGAACGGAAAAATAAAACTTTTCACTTTTCAGCAGTCTTTTTATTATCACAGGCAGGATTAGAATAATAGATGTTACCAATATATACAGTGCCTTGCGAAAGTATTCGGCCCCCTGGAACGTTTCAACCTTTTGCCACATTTCAGGCTTCAAACAAAAAGATATAACATTTTAAATTTTTGGTGGGTCACAATTGTGAAGTGGAACGAAATTTATTGGATCATTTAAACTTTTTTTGTAATAATAAAACTGAAAAGTGGGGCGTGCAAAATTATTCGGCCCATTTACTTTCAGTCCAGAAGTTGATTGAGGATCTCTGAATGATCCAATGTTGTCCTAAATGACTGATGAAGATAAATAGAATCCACCTGTGTGTAATCAAGTCTCCGTATAAACGCACCTGCTCTGTGATAGTCTCAGGGTTCTGCATCATGAAGACCAAGGAACACACCAGGCAGGTCCGTGATACTGTTGTGGAGAAGTTTAAAGCCGGATTTGGATACCAAAAGATTTCCCAAGCTTTAAACATCCCAAGGAGCACTGTGCAAGCGATCATATTGAAATGGAAGGAGTATCAGACCACTGCAAATCTACCAAGACCCGGCCGTCCCTCTAAACTTTCATCTCAAACAAGGAGAAGACTGATCAGAGATGCAGCCAAGAGGCCCATGATCACTCTGGATGAACTGCAGAGATCTACAGCGGAGGTGGGAGAGTCTGTCCATAGGACAACAATCAGTCCAACACTTCACAAATCTGTCCTTTATGGAAGAGTGGCAAGAAGAAAGCCATTTCTCAAAGATATCCATAAAAGTCTTGTTTACAGTTTGCCACAAGCCACCTGGGAGACACACCAAACATGTGGAAGAAGGTGCTCTGCTCAGATGAAACCAAAATCCAACTTTTTGGAAACAATGCAAAACAATATGTTTGGCATAAAAGCAACACAGCTCATCATCCTGAACACACCATCCCCACTGTCAAACATGGTGGTGGCAGCATCATGGTTTGGGCCTGCTTTTCATCAGCAGGGACAAGGAAGATGGTTAAAATTGATGGGAAGATGGATGGAGCCAAATACAGGACCATTCTGGATGAAAACCTGTTGGAGTCTGCAAAAGACCTGAGACTAGGACGGAGATTTATCTTCCAACAAGACAATGATCCCAAACATAAAGCAAAGTCTACAATGGAATGGTTCAAAAATAAACGTATCCAGGTCTTAGAATGGCCAAGTCAAAGTCCAGACCTGAATCCAATTGAGAATATGTGGAAAGAGCTGAAAACTGCTGTTCACAAACGTCTCCATCCAACATCAAAGATCTCGAGCTGTTTTGCAAGGAAGAATGGGCAGGAATTTCAGTCTCTAGATGTGCAAAACTGATAGAGACATACCCCAAGCGACTTGCAGCTGTAATCGCAGCAAAAGGTGGCGCAACAAAGTATTAATGCAAGGGGGCCGAATAATTTTGCACGTCCCTACTTTTCAGTTTTATTATTACAAAAAAAGTTTAAATGATCCAATAAATTTCGTTCCACTTCACAATTGTTACCCACTTGTTGTTGATTCTTCAACAAAAATTTAAAATGTTATATCTTTTTGTTTGAAGCCTGAAATGTGGCAAAAGGTTGAAAAGTTCCAGGGGGCCGAATACTTTCGCAAGGCACTGTAGTTAACACAGGATCCATCATACATAACAGGTGATATCAGCTTATCTACTCCCTCCTGACCTTTGCACAGGTCACAGAACCTAGAAAACTCTCCCACAGAAGTCAACAAGATCCTCTCCTGACTATTTTGTGTCTATGTCCCATGTCCCCCTGCTGCAAAACATATCTGCAGTGTCCCCACTGCAAGTGTGGAGATCACTGTATTTCATGCATTATATTCTGTGTACTGTGTCGAATAGACTGTATATGGAGAGAGCAGTGGGTGTTTCCCTAGTTACTGTGGCTAGGCAGGGTTGACACCACTCTTTCCTCAGTAGTAGCAAGCACTTGGTGGTCTAATGTGAGCTGTGGATGTGTAAACCGCTCAAGGCAGCAAGAAGCAGATTTTAGTAGGGAGATCTCCATGAGTCCATCCACGAGTATTACAAAAGCAGCAAAGCTTCAGCATATGTAACAGCCTTTGAGGGAAGAGATTACTGAATGCAGCAGAAGGTTCAGTGTCCATATAATCAGGATTGCAGAGCATTTGTCAGAGAAAGGCAACACACCTACATTGGGGCGACAGACTTCTCTGCATGTGTTAGGCTATTTTCACATTAGTGGGAGCCTTCTCCGGCAGGCTGTTCCGAAGGGTGAATAGCCTGCCGGATCCATGCTGCCGCTAGTGCACTTGTGCCGCCGAAAGTCCGCTCCAGCCCCATTGACTATAATGGTGGCAGGCCAGAGGTCCGGCCGCAGCACAGCAAATATGCCAAGAGGTGGCCGGAATAAAAAATATGACATATTAACTGCTGCAATAACGTGAAAATAACGTGAAATCAAATGTGGCTTCATCAATGACTCAATTTTCTGGGAAGCCTGCCTTGCACCTCACAGCAACCACAAGGGCACCCTTAAACACCATCAGACAGGAGAACCCCAACACCAGGGAGAGCCCCTTAGGAAGAAAATCGTGCAACCTTCCCATCACTGCACAGCCCAGGGAGCGTCAAAACTTTGAGAAACTGCCCCCTCCCCCCACTGTGATGCCAAAAGATGTTGCAGCAGGCTGAAGGCCTGCACTGCCCACTGTGAAAAGTTAAATGATCAAATATAATGGTAAACTGATTTTAACCTTAGTTTTTCTTTAAATGACAACTCCAGCTCTGGTTCACATATAAATCAATTAAAAACGCCTATCCAGTCCGATATTTCAGGGCACAAAACAAAAGACTTTACCAATTTACATTATCTCTGACATTGGGGCAGACAGATGATTCTTGTGAGATTGTTCAGAACGTGTTGCTGTTTGTTGTGATGAGAAATCTCTCAGCAGGAGATCATGAAGACCTAGATGTGATTACTCCTCTTTTAAGCTTATTTATGCCCATGTGACATTCGGAGAAGTGAATACTTAGACTGGTTAATTCATGGTCTTAGGAGATACATCATATCAGATTATGCTAATACTTGGCGTAAAACACGGTGACCTTGTAATCACTGCTGGCAAAAATAACACATGTAGCTTCCTGCAGAAATGTGGAGGGGATATATATTTATACATTCCTGCATATGTTTTGCAACAGCATACTTTATATGGGTATACTATATGCAGTACCCAAAAGGACTGCTGCAAAGGGTTAATTGTTATTGCAAGAGTTAATGCTATGTTATTGAGTGAAATGTTGTGATTTAATGTGTTTTATATATACCTAATAGCAACCTAATAGCAATCTGTAGGCAACCATATGGTTTATATATTGGCAGATTGTTTAGGTTTCCAGGATGATCTAGGGTCCTCCCCCTAGTTAGTGGAGAGTCTAGTCTCAGCAGAGCAAAGGAGAAGATGCACATGAGTAAGCTCCTTCTATCCAGGCCCAAGTTAGGAGAACCTTAGTCTCTGGGACTTCATCTGCCAAAGAAGCAACTCTACTAGCAGAGTACCCCTTCGACAAAGAGATCTGACATCTTAGAAGGTCCAGAACCTTATCTAAGCAGGGGCAGATTGGCCATAGACCTTACAGGGAAATTTCCCGGTGGGCCGATGCCCAGGGGGCCGCCTGGACCCACCTCACGGTCAGCCAGCATGGGCGGATTGGCCATAGACCTTACAGGGAAATTTCCTGGTGGGCTGATGCCCAAGGGGCTGCCTGGGCCTGCCTCACGGCCAGCTAGTGGAAGTTTTTGGGGATGTATTTTGTGCTGCTGGCAGTATTTTGTGATAGATTGTGGTATTTGGCTCTGTGGGGTTGTATAATGTGCCAAAATATGGTATTGCTGGCCCTGCCTTCCATCAATTTGGATCCAACTACAAAATGGGGCCACTTTTAGTAATTTTTCCAGGGCCACTTTAAGTTCCCAATCCGCCCTTGTATCTAAGCCATGCTGAGAAGTCAGTAAGGTATTTGTTCATTTATCTCATAAGAGACTTTACTGTTGTGGAAAGGATTATTGTCCCCGGCACCTACCACACATTGAGACTGACTGGCCATCCATACCTGAAATCTGCACTCCTCATTCCGGGAATTGCAGAAAGAGTTATCAAGAACCTAATTGCATGCCTGTGGTCCTGTTGAGTGTCTTTAGAGAAACAAAGACCCAGGGAGTACTACAACTTCCATCACCATTGCTGCCTACACACTTCTGTTGGCAGAGGATTACACTGAATATATATGTAACTACCACCAGGGAATGCTCCGAGGGAAGAAAGGGTGCACCTTCCAGTCACTGCACGGTTCTTGGGAGTGCTAGGGTGTAGCAAGCTACATGCAGTGGGGAAAAAAAGTATTTAGTCAGCCACCAATTCTGCAAGTTCTCCCACTTAAAAAGATGAGGTCGGCCTGTAATTGACATCATAGGTAGACCTCAACTATGAGAGACAAAATGAGAAAACAAATCCAGAAAATCACATTGTCTGATTTTTAAAGAATTTATTTGCAAATTATGGTGGAAAATAAGTATTTGGTCACCTACAAACAAGCAAGATTTCTGGCTCTCACAGACCTGTAACTTCTTCTTTAAGAGGCTCCTCTGTCCTCCACTCATTACCTGTAGTAATGGCACCTGTTTGAACTTGTTATCAGTATAAAAGTAAAAAAAAACCTGTCCACAACCTCAAACAGTCACACTCCAAACTCCACTATGGTGAAGACCAAAGAGCTGTCGAAGGACACCAGAAACAAAATTGTAGACCTGCACCAGGTTGGGAAGACTGAATCTGCAATAGGCAAGCAGCTTGGTGTGAAGAAATCAACTGTGGGAGCAATAATTAGAAAATGGAAGACATACAAGACCACTGATTATCTCCCTCGATCAGGGGCTGCACGCAAGATCTCACCCCGTGTGGTCAAAATGATCACAAGAACTGTGAGCAAAAATCCCAGAACCACACGGGGGAACCTAGTGAATGACCTACAGAAAGCTGGGACCAACGTAACAAAGGCTACCGTCAGTAACACACTACGCCGCCAGGGACTCAGATCCTGCAGTGCCAGACGTGTCCCCCTGCTTAAGCCAGTACATATCCGGGCCTGTCTGAAGTTTGCTAGAGAGCATTTGGATGTTCCAGAAGAGTATTGGGAGAATGTCATATGGTCAGATGAAACCAAAGTAGAACTGTTTGGTAGAAACATAACTCGTCGTGTTTGGAGGAGAGTGAATGCTGAGTTGCATCCAAAGAACACCATACCTACTGTGCAGCATGGGGGTGGCAACATCATGCTTTGGGGCTGTTTCTCTGCAAAGGGACCAGGACGACTAATCCGTGTACATGAAAGAATGAATGGGGCCGTGTATCGTGAGATTTTGAGTGCAAACCTCCTTCTATCAGCAAAGGCATTGAAGATGAAACGTGGCTGGGTCTTTCAGTATGATAATGATCCCAAGCACACCGCTAGGGCAACGAAGGAGTGGCTTCGTAAGAAGCATTTCAAGGTCCTGGAGTGGCCTAGCCAGTCTCCAGATCTCAACCCCATAGAAAACCTTTGGAGGTAGTTGAAAGTCCATGTTGCCCAGTCCAGCCCCAAAACATCACTGCTCTAGAGGAGATCAGCATGGAGGAATGGGCCAACATACCAGCACCATTGTGTGCCAACCTTGTGAAGACTTACAGGAAATGTTTGACCTCTGTCATTGCCAACAAAGGATATATAACAAAGTATTGAGATGAACTTTTGTTATTGACCAAATACTTATTTTCCACCATAATTTGCTAATAAATTCTTTAAAAATCAGACAATGTGATTTTTTGTATTTGTTTTCTCATTTTGTCTCTCATAGTTGAGGTCTACCTATGATGTCAATTACAGGCCTCTCTCATCCTTTTAAGTGGGAGAACTTGCACAATTGGTGGCTGACTAAATACTTTTTTCCCCCACTGTACATATATGTCTATCTGATTATTAATGAAAATACAGATCTTTCTTTAGTGCCAGGTGTAGTCACCAACAGAAACCCAATCAATGAGCTAAAGCTGAAGCCTACATCTAGCAAAATGTTCTGCTCTGGAGAATTATAGGCACCCACTGAAAATAATGGGTGCCTATTTATTCCAACGGGAGCACTATTATTCTTTTCAAGCATTGATAATGTATCAGAAAATACCATATTTTTTCAATTAGATTTATGGTAAAATATTTCATTACCTTTGGGAGCATTTTTTTTTTAAATTATTGGATTGTACTAATTTTGAGCTGAAATAGTTCTTTAAATAGTTTTGTTTTTTAAAAAAAATATGGAGCCCTTTTTTCTGCACAGGACTGAGATGCTCTTATAGCAGGATCTGAATTTTCTTTCTACTCCTCAGGATAGGTCATCAATATCAGATCGGCAGAGGTCCAAAACTTAGCACCGCAGATTAGCTATACAAAGGGAAGGCATGTGCAGTGTGCACGTGCTGTCTCCCGTCTCTCTTCCTGCTGCTACTATGTCTATGGCAAAGCAGCAGCAGAGCAGTAAGAGAGAAGGGAGACAACACATGCACACTGCGCGCACTGTCTCCTCAAACAGCTGATCGGCGGGGGTACCGGTTGTGGGATCCCCTCTGATCTGATATTCATGACCTATCCTTGAGGATAGCTCATCAATAGAAAAGTCCCAGACAAACCCTTTAATTTTTTTTCTATGAAATGGTAAAAAGTCTCCTTTTCAACATCTGATGTGTGATGTGTTCTATGATCTATTGTGAATAAAATATTAATCATTACATTCTGTTTTATTTACCTTTATTATAATTTTACGCAGCGTCCCAACTTTTTTGGAGTTGGGGTTGTATCTGCCAGGGTGAGTTTTTACGTCCCCTCCACCATATTATAGAATCAAATCCTTATAGCAGAAAGAGTTAAACAACAATAAAGAGGGACACAAATTCCATTAAAAGAGTAATTGCAGCACAAAGCATCAATTAAGATCCCCTTGAGTTAAGAGCATATGGCTGAATATCAATGATGTTGGCACCTCACATTGAATGCATATTAAACAGGATACTGTCAGACAGACTCTAAGCACATGGAGACCCTATCGAAAGCTTCTTCCATGGAATGCAGATTTACAACACGAATCCATGTAGCAGCAGAAATCTGAAGTCTCTTTCTACTGTTGCATTAATCCTGTAGAATTAACTACGCTAGTGCTATATAGTGCTGCATTTTTTGTCATGCACAGTGACCCCCCACGTCATCCAGCTACACAAAGAACTACAGTGTGACCCCCAAGTGAATGGGGGCCACTACAGGTCTCTATGCAGACTCTTTGCAAGGGAAAATTAGGAGAGGCGATACACCTGTGCTGGTGATATAGTAAGAGCAAATATTTAACATAAAACTTTTTAGTTATTTTATCTATCTTCCTTACACAGGATATGCAAGGATATACCTAGGTTGTGATATATTGTATATAAGCTAGATGGCTACATAGGCAACCTCATGTATTCAGACAAAGAAATTGGATGGATACTATGAGGATAGATGTGTAGGTTTTTGTTAAATGTGGTACAATGTAACGTAGTAACATAGTTTATAGGACTGAAAAAAGACATCTGTCCATCCAGTTCGGCCTGTTTTCCTACAAGTTGATCCAGAGGAAGGCAAAAAACCCATGTGAGGTAGAAGCCAATTTTCCTCACTTTAGGGGAAAAAAATTCCTTCCCGACTCTAATCAGAATAACTATCTGGATCAAAGACCCATCTCTAGTAACTATAACCTGTAATATTATTACCCTCCAGAAATACATCCAGGCCTCTCTTGAACTCTTTTAGTAAACTTACCATCACCACCTCCTCAGGCAGAGAGTTCCATAGTCTCACTGCTCTTACCATAAAGAATCCTCTTCTATGTTTGTGTACAAACCTTCTTTCCTCCAGACGCAGAGGATGTCCCCTCGTCACAGTCACAGTCCTGGGGATAAATAGATGATGGGAGAGATCTCTGTACTGACCTCTGATATATTTATACATAGTTATTAGATCTCCCCTCAGTCGTCTTTTTTCCAAAGTGAATAACCCTAATTTTGATAATCATCCTTAGAGACTGTAAGGGTTAAATCCTAGGACTTTTACTATGATAAAGGAAAACCTTTGGTGGGTAGTCAGAGGAAGACTCAAACATCATCAAGAGTGATGCTGTCTCATCCACTTACCCCTAGAGGCAATTTTAAGATTTGGAGTATTACATACAAAGAGGAAAGATCCCTTTTTGTTCATACAAAAATTCTACCAAATTCTGGCGTGGTGTCCCCTTGTGCCAGGGAACGGATTTGGCTACTTCTGAGGGGGTTATGTACCTAAGTCATGTTACTTAAATTACAGCATGCAATAGAAGCTTAGATAAAAAGGTTCCAGTTAGAGAAAGTCACATGCTATGCTGGAATCTACCGTAACTGCAGGGACAGGAAAAGGAAATGTATCTAGACCACATGTGTCAAACACAAGTCGCACAGTCTTGTTCTTTGTGGGCTGCCGTTGTCTGTGATTAGTGCCGCAGTGTATATTACAAATAACGTCCCGGCCACTCAGCAATCATATTGACGCAACGCGTAACGCTGATGTGAATTCATCCTTAGACTGAGTTAGGGTGAGGTCTGTCTCAGAGTTAAAGAGGACCTTTCACCACTCCTGACATGCCTGTTTTAATAGCTTCATGCATTCCCCATGTAATAACAAGTCTGGAACATCTATTCTTATGTCTGTATGTTGTGCCATTCCTTTATTATTTGTACTAGAAGTTATGAATGAATTGCTATTTGTCTTCAGTAAGGGAACAGAGGGGAGGTGACCAGTTGGGGGTGTGTACCTGCACAGTCTGAACATGGCAGCACTGATTGGCTAGAGTCAGTCTGTGCAGGTAAACACCCCCAACTGGCCACCTCCCCTCTGTTCCCTTACTGAAGGCAAATAGCAATTCATTCATAACTTCTAGTGCAAATAATAAAGGAATGGCACAACATACAGACATAACAATAGATGTTCCAGAATTGTTAGTACGTGGGGAATACATGGAGCTATTAAAGCAGGCATGTCAGGAGTGGTGAAAGGTCCTCTTTAAGGGAGGGGGGATTACAAGAAGTTTGAAGTAAATTATTAAGGGTTAGCGTAATGTGTGTGTACTACAGTATATATGTGAGGATTATTAATAATATCTTTATTGGATTATGCTGTGTTGACTTTGTTAAAAAGAAACTTAAAAAAAAAAGTATCTGTTTGGAAAAAAGGGACAGGGTCAGAGGCAGAAGTCAAGCATTGGAGGTCAGAACATACGATGGCACGCTAGACTAGACAAGCTAGAAACCTTTTGCTCAGAAACCTTCCCATAGGGAAAGGCATCATACTGTGTATACCCCAAGGAAAGCTGCCATTGGCTGGGGACAGATTAGTCTAGGTGCAGCTGGCCCTTCAAGAGTGGGAAGAGAATACATTCATGTGCTCTATGAGCATGGACCGGGGGAAGGAGGTGGGGAAGGCTATAAGCAGCTTGAAGCATAAAGTACATCAGGAGAGAGGTGATGCCAGTGGGCATGGACATATGCTAATGTCATCGCAGAAATTTTTATGCTTCTGTCCCTTTAAATTAGAAAAAGATAACAGAAATTCTACAGGAGCGCTGCAGTGGAGCAATGTACTTCATGAAGGTTTGCACCAAAGAAATGCTAGGGAATAATCAAAGTAGCTGTGAACATCAGAAAATGAAATATTTTAACTGAAACTTTTATTATAAACATAATCTAAATAAATTCACACCATAGGCTGAGCATTTTCATCTTAACTGTGTAGAATGGGACAAGTCAACAGAGTTGTTTCCATATCATTAGCACGTACAACTTGCTGCACTGTAGGAAGGAAGTGTGTGCCTCCAATATGGTCACCCAAGAAAGTTTTTTTTTTAAAGTAAATATCTACTATATTTATGCAAATAACAAATTCATTATTCTACAGACGTGCATCTGATCAGTGAAACTGAAATGACATACGTGAGACAATATTTTTAAGAATAAGCATAGTCTCCAGCAGAATTCATTATTTAGTGGCAAAACAATAGTAAGGGGCAACCTCGACAAACTCTGGACATCAAAATGCAAGACGTAAATTTAAAAATGGACCCCAACCACACCGGACAGATATCTAGTAACTCATTTGGAGGAACTGCCAAGGCTCTGCTGAACATGTAATGTAAAGCTGCCTCATGGCTCAGCCTTATATCTGACACTATCTACTATATGTATTCATAATATCACTGCTTCTGTAATTTCCCAGAATTTATTTTTCTCTTCGCCATACTCGTGTGGTTCTGCACAACATATTTGCAACATGTATTGTTTCAGTTCTTTGTTTCCTCCTGAACAAGCTTGGATTTTTGGGAAGCAAGGGAGGCGAATGTTCTGCCTACAGAGCCACGCTGAATGATATGGAATTGTAAATGAATTACTTAGGCAGCGAGAGCTGCGTGGAATATTAACATGCTGCTTCAGGCTGCTCTCTCAACAGGAAAGGCACGCGTGCCACATTCATTTACAATTAACAATAATCAAATAAGAATGTCTTTTCATTAATCTACACGTGTCAAATGTCAGATTACATGGGTGCCAGGAGGATTCAGAGGAACATACAAAGCGGTATGAGCAAGTACCATCCATTTTAAGCAAAGCAATGTCCCTCGACATGGACATAAACGTGTCCAGGTTTGGATGACTGGCAGCCAGAATAGGCAGGAGCCTAAGGCAAAAATAGGATAGGGGGTTCATAGTTCAGAACTGATAGCAGCGATTTAGATATTTCTTCTGGAGGCCCTTATGCTGAACCATCATTAACCAATGTTCCATGGCGTTGCATTAAAGAGATTTTCAAATTTTTTTAAACATTGTATGTGTTCATTAATGGAGGGCTGCCTCTAGTAAAGTAGCTTCTGACACTCAGAGGAGCGACCTATGATCTACAGCAGGGCTGGCCAACCTGAGGCTCTCCAGCTGTTGCAAAACTCCAACTCCCAGCATGCCCAGACTGCCTACAGCTATCAGCCCTACAGCAGGACATGGTGGGAGTTGTAGTTTTACAACAGCTGGAGAGCCGCAGGTTGGCCATGCCTGATCTACAGCCTATTTGGGTTTTTGACTTCTGTTTACTATGGTAGAGAAATGCGGACTTGTAGAATAGCTTAATGCTATGTAAACCTTTGGGCTATTGTTTGTTGTTGCATTATACTCATTTTGGAATAATAATCATTTTTTCAATTGGTCTTAGATTTTAGTTTCATTGCATCTACAGACTGATGCTTCTCCTTCTCAGTGAATCCATCAGAGAACTGCTCTGATTGCTTGAACTGTAGCCATTATCTCTGAACTCCCGACAGCTCATATACATGTGAGATGGGGAAACAGCTCTCATTGTGTGAACACTGTGTAACTGAAATGAAATGATGTGAAATGACATTCTGCTGTACAGCCACAAGAGGCCGCTGTTTCCTAAGCATAGCTAACAGACTGCATATTTCTATATTCATTCATGAGAGGTAGAGTTACAAAAAGCCTGGAGAAGGAAGTGATTCAGTAGCCATTTTTAGAGTGAGGCTGAGAGAGACACTGAGGACCGGTGTGAGGAGAGAATCCATCGACATTCAGGTGTGGGAGCATCCGTAAGGACCAGAGCTGCAGCCAAGTGGAGCTGATTCTGTCCAGAACAAGGAGGATTGCTGCCAGGAACGCTGATGAGAGCTGAGGAAAAAAGCAACATACACTGCGGTATCACACGCTTGTTGGAGAAGCCTTTGTTTGATTCTCAGTCACCAGCTGAAGCAGAGCAGACCCGGGTCGGTAAGACTGATCATGCACACACCTCATTACAGTTTTGGTGCCTAGGATCCTAGAGACTGAGACCAGGCCTATAGTAAGTTGGGGTTTCTGTTTGTGTCAGGCCACAAGCAACTAGAGTCAATGATGAGCAGCTTTCTTAACCTGCATAATGAAGAAACTACTCACCAGCAGCAACATCTAGACCTGGAGCAGGACCTGAACCAGTAGGTGGTGGCATACTTGGACAGCACCAGCCACCCCACATTGAAGATCCGCTGGACTACTGGGCAGCCAAACTGGAGTTGTGGCTATAACTGGCAGAGTTTGCAGGGCAAGCAGGAGGGATAAGGGTGCACACAGTAACTTGGGCCTGCCCTTGTTGTCTGCTGATTTGCCTGTGAATTAAAAGTCCTTTTTCTCCTGAATGAAGCAATTGATCACAGAATTAAAGGTATCATTAGATTATGCTGAGCTAGACATACAAGTTTTCAATCCAGCAGCTGGATCTGAATACTTTTGTAATGGCATGTCATTAAAAATCTAGTATCTGTATGGCGCCACCTGCTGTTTGTTATTATCTTTATTTCTTGTCCACCTCACTGAGGTGGTCGCACATGCTCAGTTTAAATCTTCAACTGCCATCTGATGTATCTTTGTTTAGAAGCTGTGGCAGAAAGGATACACCACCAGAGCTGTGATAGAGAGAGAAGCAGCAGAAACTACACGCCCCCTGACGTGTGATAGGAAGACAGCTACAGCAGAAAGGACCACGCTCAGAGCTCCCAGACTGAAGAGAATCTAGCAAAACAATTGGAGCAATGAATGGGGAGAATACTGGATCCATGTAAGGTACAGGGCTGGATCTAGCTTTGTTAGAAAGAGATTGTTATACACTATATGATGTCTGATTTTCATTTTTCACATCAATCATGTAAAACCTCTTTAAGCGGTATCCAATATCTAATGCATATACCATGTCATCCATGTAATAAAAACTACTGTATGACTGGATCAGGATTCTCAATCCTGAAATCTGGGCGGCTCTAACACCATGACTCACAGTCTACAAGCCGCTTGTCTTCACTGGTCCTACTATATATTATCACGTATAGTCTTCTCATCTACCAAACATGTTCTGCCTTACAATGCTGCACTAATGTGTACAATGAAGACTGAAGTGGTGTCACTATGCAATCTTCTAGTCTGCCCCAGCCACACTTCATATCACACTGAAGAGAAGAACCATTAAGAGATCAAAGGGGAAAGATGTCAAATACAAATCCATATCTCTACTTTTTAAGTTTATTAATCAGAAATATTTCACTCTCCATTTTATATTCAAGAAGATCTATCAGCTTGCAGATATGTCTATGTTACGAAATAATTGTATTCCTAATGAAAACAAAATTTCAACTGAATTGCCGGCCTATTTCTTTATGCTGTGGGCAGGTCACAGCACAGCATACAGTGCGGTGAGTACAGCCAGCACAGGGGACACTGTTTTCACCGCTCCCCAGTCCTGCTGTCTTAATGAGCACTTCCATAATGGAAGCACTCATTAGTATGTGCCCTATAAAATGCACTGCCATCCCCCCCCACACACACACACTTTTGGGGTGGGATGTGTCTTATAGGGCAAAAATACAGTAAGTTTTATGTATAATGCTCCTAAGCACCCTCTTGTGGCAGCAATAGGCAGATTTTTTTTTAATTTGATTTGTTAATGGTGGCCTGCTGTCTTTTAAAGGCAGGTGGTGCACGTACTGAGCCTATAGCAATGTCTCTTGGTTTAAGAACAATTTGTTGTAATAGGGTTTTAAGGCAGACACCTATGGTCTTATCCCTCCACGGCTGACACTACATCTCTCCATTGTGCAGATCACAACATCCGGTGACCTGCCCCTGACCCGTCACCATCGCGGCCTACTGTTGGCTGCACCCCCCATCGCCAGATATTGTGATCTGCACGATGGGGAGATGCAGCGATGGCCGTGAAGGGATCTGGGAGGACACAGACGTCTGAGACTAGGTAAGTATTGTCTTATGAGGGGCCCGGACATTGTGGGGGGTGGGGGTTTACAGTTTTGGATAACCTATTTAAGGAACTGTCCTTAGGATAGGTCATCAATATTGGATCAGTCAGGGTCCACCACCTGGTACAACCCATCCCCCATCCCCTCTCGTTCTTAGCAGCTGTAGCTGGAATTAACAGAGTGAAAGTAGTGGAAGCAAAAAATTTCCATAGTGGCTGTAGCTCTCTGCTTCTGAATCTACCCACCATGTTATTTCCAGCACCAGGACAGTGGGGGCGTCGGGAGCCTCACTCTTACCAATCTGATATGGGCTACCTATCCTAAGTATAGGCCATCAATATCTACAGTCATGATAACCCTTTCAAGGCCCTTTCAGGCCTGATCATTAAGGGGTTAACGTTACTGAAGCTCTGTATCCAACATATAGATAACATAATGTTGTGTGAAGCTATAGAGAATAAAGGGGAGGGGCACCATTTAATTATTTAATGAGTGTTGCACTCATTGTAATGCAAAAAAGAGTAGATTTGCATAATACATGCTTTACGCTTGTAGCATCTGACCCCTATACACTGCATTACTGGACTTGCTATATATTTGTGCTGTTATACTGGTTATCGCCTAGAATCAATATTTTCCATAAGACTAAGTGAAGCAAGACCACTCACAGCGATCGGCCAGTGACCACTAGTCCTTGCGCTTCGTTAATACCCAGCAAAGAGTAGCACGGATTGGGCAGCGGGAAATCCCTTCAGGGTTAGCAAACCAGAGTACATTACCATGACAACCTGCGGCGCAGACAGGGGGAAAAAAGCTGTGGATAACGTAAGTGTCAATGTATATTTGCAATATAGTGTGACACTGTGCCTTCCATGAGGCTTTCAGTCTGTTCTTCCATTAGTCCCTTAATAAGCAATAAACACGGAGGAATAGGCTGGATTTGCTTCGTTGTGTGTATATAGGTTTTTGTGCCCCTATGGAATTCACTGTTTATTATTAATTATTATTATAGTGTTTATCTGCTGACCAGTAAATGGTTGGATAAAGGATAAATCATTAAATAGGGTGTCCGGCAGGGTTACATTATTATATAAGGGGCATAATGGGTTA
Organism: Rhinella marina; assembly: GCA_900303285.1. NCBI lineage: Eukaryota > Metazoa > Chordata > Amphibia > Anura > Bufonidae > Rhinella > Rhinella marina. The sequence continues at coordinate 81,469 of ONZH01016965.1, read as the reverse complement.
AAAAAAAAGCATTACTCACCTTACCAATCCCGTTCTAAAGGATCCTAACTGGTCTTCATTTCCTGGTCTTGGCTTGACATGCAAAAGAAAGGCCCAGAGATGCCTCTTCAGCCAATCAATGGCTAAGGTGGATCACCACTGTTGCTGGTGATTGGCTGTAGGGGCATCTCCTGCTACTTTCTTTGAGCCAGTGGTGACCCAGTAAGAGTCATTCTGTATTGCCCTTTCACTTTAAAGAGGACCTGTCACTTGTCGGAAAAAAGTAGAGCAAGCGGCATGCATCATCTGAGTTGGAGTTAGAGTGCAGAGAGCGTGGTTTTGCAAGATAAGTACCAGTGCAGTACCACAGTTCTGGGGTATCTGCAATGGGTTTGTGCTGTTGTAATGTTTTATAATATTAATGTAATCCATCCAGTATGTTGAAGCAGGAGGTAGGTGGTGGGCCAGAACAATCCTGGCCCAACCCTCTCTGGAGTTTAGCATGTGGGCTGGAACCACTCCCTAGTTCCAGAAAATACCAGTAGCTGTAGGGAGCAGTTTCCATGTGCTCCTCTCCCCTAGACTCCAGCTTCAAGCTCTGGAGCCTCCAGCACCTCCACGAGCTCCAGGAGATGAAAGCAAGAAAGAACTAGAGTAGGAGGATTTGCATGACTACAGCGAGAGAAAGAAAGACAGCAAAGTAACCCAGCTGAAAGCATTCCAGACCGTGCTGCTGCAAAGGAAAACAAGTTAAGACACCTTATGCACCCTAGAATAGTGAACACTACAGCCATGGTTGCCAGAGCACAGCTATTAGCCAGAGATCCCTGTAGCAGATATTTTAGCCAGGGTAATCTGAGGGCCAATGTTGTATTTATCTGCTTGGCGCATGCTTGGACATCTGGGAGGAATTTGCACTGTGTAAAGAGACTTGTTGGATGTACTTCAACTTCAACTCTCTTAAGTGACCCACAGTCTGGCATGTAAAAGTTATTTTAAAAACATCTTAGAGTGATATAATTGGTACATTCTGAACGGGACATCAGCGTTGCCTTTATTATTGTCAACATTGCTGGAAGACCGTGGCAACATTGCTAAAATACTACTTTGAAGAATCAAACATCTACCAACTCCTGAGAACACAAACATCCAGCGCTCCCCATCGCCTGCCTAACACAGGACGCAAACGGAAATTCAGCGCTTCCATCACCCACGGAGATACATCATTTTCATCGCTTCTACACGCTCAAACACCGCGGGCGCCCACGTGGGACGCCACGTAGGGCGCCGCATCATAGCCAGAGAAGAGACCAGCGTTCTCTCGTGGAGGAGACAGCGCCAACAGTACCTCAAGAAGCCAGGAGTTGGTAATGTACATGTCCTGAGGGACATTATATACAGACCATTACTGCCTATTTATAGCTATCTATTTTATTTTATTGTACTAACTACAAAAAGACTTGAATTCCTAAACCATCAGCAACTATATATATCGGACTACCGCTTTTTACTATTTTTTCAAGTCTTACTCTAATCTGCATCATCTCTATTTACCAATTTAATAAGCATTGGCATTATATCACAGGACCCATACGAGCACCTTCAGGTGCATTTTTTTATTCTCATTTTTATTTTTTTTATTTTTACTTCTATTTTATCTTTATCTCCTTATTTTTTTTATCTTACAAATGCTCTACTATATAATATTGTAGATTTCAAGTGAATAAATATGAAAGTTCCAAAATATTGACAATGTTTGAACCTATTTATAATATATATATATATATATATATATATATATATATATATATATATATATATAACTCACAGTGATTCATATTATATATAAACATTTCTTATGGTAAAGGAAGTTTATGAGTGAATCCATTGTATCTATGAGTATATAAATATACCACATACAAACATTCTGAACAACTATATACCAACAACTATTAGATTGGTGTATCACCCCAGCAATTTGGATAATACCCCGGATGTAGAGTGTGCCCATCACTTTTTACAAATAAGTTCAATCTAGCCTGGTCTCTGACTCTCTTAACACCACACACTGGCCCAGGGGTGTAGCTATAGGGGGTGCAAAGGTAGCAGTCGCTACTGGGCCCAGGAGCCTGAGGGGGCCCAAAGACCCTTGTGCCGCATAAGAAGACACACAAAGTACTGAGGGAAGGGGGGCCCAAGCTGAACTCTTGCACTAGGGGCCATGAGCCGTTAGCTACACCCCTGCACTGGCCATTGCATTTCCAGCATGTGCCCTGCCTCGCACCTACATGGACATTAACACAATGGCCACCCCTAAACTAATATTAGACAGAGAGCCCACAGCTACAAGGAATTCCCAAAGGGAACAAAGGGTGCCCCTCCTTCACTTCTCCAACCTCAGGGAGGGACGACTTGAGGGAGTACACCGTGACACATCATCAGCAGGGCAACTACCACTCCCATCCTATGCTCCATCTCCTCAGGACCTCACTGCACATACCTTGGCCATGCTTTACTGGCATACAGATCAGTGGGACTCATCGGGGACAGAGCATAGTAGAATAGGGCTCTGCTCCCCACCAAACAATAAAATCTGGCTTTATCTCCACCTACAAGGTAGTAGCAGGCCATTCAAGGGATTGGAGACATTTAAGGAATACTCTATTATTTTTCCGACAGGTCTGCTTTAACAATAAAAGGCACCAGGGACGGACTGGGAACTTAAATTGGCCCTGGAAAAAATACTAAAAGTGGCCCCATTTTGTAGTCGGGTCCAAAGTGATGGAAGGCGAGGCCAACAATACCATATTGCAGCACATTATACCACCTCAGCAGAGCCAAATACCACAGTCCATCACAAAATACTGCCAGCAGAACAAAATACATCCCCAAAAACTTCCACTGGCCGGCCAAGAGGAGGGCCCAGATGGCCCAATGGGCATCGGCCCACCGGGAAATTTCCCTGTAAGGTCTATGGCCAATCCGCCCCTGAAAGGCACCATTAAAGGGGTTCTCAGCTTGTAGGTTAAAAGCCTCTTCTAGTTAACATACTGGAAGATACAGGAGCACTTGCGACGTCAGAGTAAGATTCTGCAGCCAGTCAGGCGATCACGTGATTGAAGAATCGGTGGTAAGAATCCCTGGCATGCGCTGCTAAGTACTGTGGTGGCTGCATGCCATCTACTGGCGTTTCACTGTTACTACAGAGGGAGTTGCCTATCTAATGTTATAGAATCATCCCCCTAGATCAGTGATTTTCAACCAGTGTGCCTCCAGCTGTTGCAAAACTACAACTCCCACCATGCCCTTCTGTAGGCTGATAGCTGTAGGCTGCCTGGGCATGATGGGAGTTGTAGTTTTGCAACAGCTGGAGGCACACTGGTTGAAAATCACTGCCCTAGATAACTGAATCAGAAGGCACAGGTGCTGCCAGAGACTCTAGCGCTGTTTATTGTGCTGGATGCAGCACATGTTATCATGATCTATATGGAGTGTAGTGTAGCATAGCTGCCAACTGTCACAAATTTGCTGGGACTGTCCCGGATTTTCAAATAAATTCACTGACCCAAAAATGGGTGGGGCTAATGCAAACCCCAGGTCCGGGGTGCTCCCAGGGCGGCAGGGCTTATATGCCACAGTTTTAAAAACTCAAATGTTGCTAAGTTTGGTGTAGTGGTCAGTCAATTCTAAACATATGCAAGGGTATATTATCTTGAACACTGACAATATAATTGAGATAGAGTTCTACTTACTTTGGCAGTGGGATATGAACCTCATATTAGTAATATGCATGTGAAGTGGAATACACGTCACAGAGCCTCATTCTCTATAGAAATATTTTTATTATAGATTACACAATTGATTATGTAATAACATTATCTCATGTGATTTCTGTCGGCTTATCGGCTGATGTCACAAATTATTTGAGGAAGGCCCAGTTGAGCAGGACTGAACGATTGCAAAGGGCAATAAAGGCAATTACTGACTTGCTTCACTGCACATTTCGGAGTGCTGCCTATTTTCGTTGGAAGATAGTAAAATGTAATAAAAACTATGCAAATTCGGTATTGTCGTAATCATACTCACCAGCAGAATAAGGTTCTTATGTCACCTGCATCATGAATCCTGTAATAACAAAACCCAAAAAGCCATGGCATAAAACGCTGAATTGTAGAGTTTTCAATTTCACTTCACAATGGTAAATTAAACCATTAAAGGGGTCCTCCGGGCTTTCAATATTGATGACCTATCCTCAGTACAGAGCCTTCACCGCTTCCTGGTCCTCCGGTACTAATGAGCACTTCCATAATGGAAGCGCTCATTAGTATTCGCTCCATAGGACGCTGAGGCATTTTCCCCTCCTTTTGTGGGGAAAAATACGTCTTATAGGACGAAAAATACGATATGACTGTTATACATAATATAGGTAATCGATGAGTTGCATCTTCTACAGATGATGGGCAAATATGTATAATTCATTGATACACATGATGATGAAAAGCTCTGGCTCTCATTTAGAATTCATTTGTTATGGCTGTTAACCACTTAGTGTACTTTACTGTCATCTAGTGGCCAATGTTATATTTGGTTTTATGAAATTTATCTATAGTTATACATTTTATATGCATTCATCTTGTAACTTGCTCTCTTCTGTGAGCTCTCATCCTTTATCTTGGAGTCTTTTCCTGTCTGTCAGACACACTTCACAGAGCTGGAGAGAGGATTTTTCTTTTACCTTTATCATCAACGTACATTTAATAAATTACCTAAAAACATATCCACTGCATCTCCCTCACTGGAATTCTACATGCAACTGGTGCCACTAGGGGAATGATTATAGCGAGTTCACTATATTCCATTGTACAAGAGTTTGCCACTCACATTCATCAGAGACTTTTCTCACGTAAATCGGTGGCAGATAATCACAGGAAACCTAAGTTTGCAGTATCTGCATGTTACAGCTGTGCATCCTAACTCCACCTCCTGACAACTCCCAACCTTCAGCAGCCTCTAATCCGATTGCAAACATGGCGGGAACCACAAGCTCAAGATTCAACTACAACCACTATCTCCTCTTCATGCACAGAAGTATGTGGGAAAGAGACTGATCCAAAAAGCTGCGCCAAGGTGTGTCTTGTCAAGGTCTACCCATAAGGGAAACCTGAGAAAGCCACCAGAATGTAATCCATTATAGATGAACAGAGCAACTGATCTCTAGCAAAACCTAAATTCTTTGAGATCTTTGGTATAAGGGTAAGTAATACATATACTTATACACCCTTACCAACATTAACTGAATGTGACCAGATACCTAGTGGAAGAGAAGAAATTCCTACTCCAGAAGCTGCACATCATCCCCACTTAAGGCGCCTAGTTAATGAAATTCTTCCTATGGACATGAATGCCGATATTCTGATCTTACTCGAGAGAGAGATTCTGAGAGTCCACCAAAGACTCGATTTACGGCTAGATAATTGTGAGAGATGTATGCTTAGATAAAAGCCACAAACCATTTAAAGGGTAACTATGTAATTTATTTTATTATCTCTGCCCCCGTTTTTGTGTAATTTAAACATTTATAATATGGTAATTAGCCTCCTAGGAGCAGGGGGGGTGTTACCCCTGCTCCTAGAGGCTCCGTTTGCCCACCTTCATAAATGCCTCCTTTGTCTTGATTGACAGGGCCAGGCAGCTTGCTCCATCTCCTGCCGTCCCTGTCCGATCCAGATCCCGCGCCTGCGCCGTGCGTCCTTCATTCGGCGCAGGCGCAGTGAGTGCAGCAGGTTGCCGGCCTCCTCACTGCGCCTGCGCCGAATGAAGGACGCATGGCGCAGGCGCGGGATTTGGATCGGACAGGGCCGGCAGGAGATGGAGCGAGCTGCCTGGCCCTTGCTCCGTGCCGCGGATCCGCATAAAAAGATAAAGCATGTCCTATACTTGTCCACAACAGCGGACAAGTATAGGAATTTTCAATGGGGCGCCCGGCCGTGTGTTCCGCAGCAGACCCGCAATAATACGGCCGTCTGAATGGGCCCTTAGATGTGGGATATATATGGATGCTTTACATTGGGAATAAATGGGGATGCCTTATGTTGGGGATATATGTGGATGCTTTACAGTGAGGATACAAGTGGATGCTTTACATTGCATATACAGTATATGAGGATGCTTTACATTAGATATATCTGTGGATGCTTTACATTGGAATATATGCAGATGTTTTACATTGGAGATATATGTGGATGCTTTACATTGGGGATATGTGCAGATGTTATACGTTGGGGATATATATGGATGCTTTAGATTGGGGATATATGTGGATGATTTACATGTGGGGTATATATGGATGCTTTACATTGGGGATATATGTTGATTCTTTACATTGGGGATATATATGGATGCTGCATATTAGGGATATTGTGGATGTTTTACATTGGTATATATGCAGATGCTTTACAATGGAGATATGTACAGATGCTTTATATTGTATATATGGATGCTTTACATTGGGGATATATGCAGATGTTTTACATTGGGGATATATATGGATGCTTTAGATTGGGGATACATTTGGATGCTTTAGATTGGGGATATATGCAGATGTTTTACATTGGGGATATATATGGATGCTTTAGATTGGGGATACGTGTGGATGCTTTAGATTGGGGATACATGTGGATGCAGGGGCGTAGCTATAGGGGGTGCAGAGGTAGCAGTCGCTACCCCGGGCCCAGGAGCCTAAGGGGGCCCAAAGACCCTTGTGCTGCATAAGAAGACACACAGAGCACTGAGGGAAGGGGGGCCCAAGCTGAACTCTTGCACCCAGGGCCCATGAGTCTTTAGCTACGCTCCTGTGTGGATGCTTTAGACTGGGGATACATGTGGATGCTTTAGATTGGGGATACATGTGGATTCATTACATTGGGGATCACCCCTTGAGTGAATCTGCTCAGAGCAGTGAGTGAATGAGCCAGCACAATAGGGGAGGCAGCAGCAGTGGCTTTCCTCTGCAGGCAGAGGTGTCTACAGCACACGTGTGGCAGCTGCAATGAGTGTGTAATGACATCACACAGGGTCGATGCTCTGCTGGCTGAGGCTACAATCCATAAAACTCCACCTTCCTCACGTTATGTCTCTGACACCAGCACAAAGAGCTCCTGCATCCTCAGCACATCCACAGGCTGCAGCCAGCACTGGAGGCATCACATCCTCCTGCATTTCTGGGAGCTCACAGCCATAGCTACAGACGTCAGCAGACCTGTACAGAGGGGTGGTCTTGTTTATTGAGACCACTGAGGAGGGCACAGAGCAGGCACTGAGCCCACTGGGTGCAGAAAAGAAGACACAAACCATAGCGCAGGAGAAAAAGAAAGGACTCAGGAGAGTCTATTCCAAGGCAGACACAAAAAAAGCAACACAATGCACTGCAGGGAGCAATGAGGCTACTTTGTAGCATTGGAAGCCTCTATTGTACTTCTGCATTGTCTATTTATTGCCTGCAAGCAGATAGCTTAACATGTGCCTCCTAGGAGCTCCCTGCCTTGCTTCTGCATACAGGAGATGGACAGAGATCTGATGAGTCCTCACTAGGGTCTACCTGTTCAACATCTTGAAGGGCTTACAGTTCCTCAGTTACTGGAGGATACAGATCTGCATCTTATTTCTCCCAGATCCTTCATCCAGCCCTGCTGCATTGAGAAAACTATGGGCTGTGGAGGAAGCAGAGCTGATGCCATTGAACCCCGTTACTATGAGAGCTGGACAAGGGAGACTGAGTCCACCTGGCTGACCAGCACTGATACCGAGATCCCACCAGCAGGACTGGGACATTCCTGTCAAGATGACCACAGTTCAACAGAGGTTGGAGTGAGGGACAAGAGAGGATCACATCCTGGTGAGACAAGTCACATTGTCACCTCATCATCCTCATCATCCTCATCCTCAACACCAACCAGATACTGATGTCCTATATAGATCCATGTCATTCCAACTTATTGTCTTGGTGTCCCATCCATGGAAACTTCTCCTGGAGCAAGACATTTGTGTGATGTTGTGTCCTCAAGTCTCATTCATGTATGAAGAACCCCATAACCGGTGACTATTAATGTGCTGTAATGTGACTTTGACTAAAGACGTGGACAATACCATGGACTAAACTGTCTGAAGGTCCCATTAGGTTCTAGATTGTAAATGAACCATATAATTAGATATGCAATAGATAATCTAATGATTGCAAAACACAGATTACCCTAGATTATTCCACAAAGCACAATTTGTAGAAATATTACTACAGTGGGCATTTTGGAGTATTAGTACTACTTGTCAGCTGATTATGGGTTTAGATTATTGGGAACCATATTGACTTTTAGTAGCTCTCAGGTGGCCCGAGGCGTAACTATAATTCCTAGGGCCCCATAGCTAAAGAACGTGGGGCCCTAAAACAACAGCATAATATATTATATTATACAAGTATGTATAATAGTGGAAACCCACATTATAGCAAATAGTCATCATAATGTTATTCCCCAGAAAAAGGTACAATGTTCTTGCACCTGTTTGGGCCCCCTGAACCTCTGAGTCCCATAGCAAGTGCTATGGCTATAGTTATGCCCATACACGTGGCCTTCTGATATATGTTTTTTTAAGGCCCCATTCACATCACTGTTTTATGTTTATGAACTCTGCCTAAATAGTGTCTTGTTTACATGAGATTTGCCAAATATTGACCTAAAGATGGTGGATGGTGAAAAAAATGTTAATGGTATAACTACTTGTCACATAAACATTTGTAGGCTATTCTAGCCCAGGGTTGTTGTATACCATAAACATATAGCCCGCACTTAGCCAAATTCTCTGATAATGTTAGCTCCTCTCTATTTTTATATCAATAACAGTAATACTTTAAAGATCTATCTGACATATAGCACAGAGTTGACTTTTTTTTTAATGGATGGCATACCTCCCACCTTTGTAAAGAGATAAAGAGGGACATATTGTGCGGCGCGCATAGCCACACCCCTAACTCTGCCCACTATAAGCTAATCTCACCCAGTCCTCTTACTGCACGGGGATAATAAACACAGTGATGTCACAGTACAAGGATAATAAATACAGTGATGTCACAGTACAGGGATATTAAACACAGTGATGTCCCCTCACAGAAAGTAAAAAAAAAAATAAAAACCCTATACTTACCTTTTTCCTAGCAGCAGAATCACCAGCAGGAGATCTTCTTCTTTTGTCTAGAGGGGGCGGAGCCAATACTGACTGACGACCGGTTCCGCCCCCTACCCAGACATGAGGCACAGATAGCAGAGATACGGAGAGAGCGGGGGCGAGGGGTAGGATGGAAGAAGAAGGAAGTAAGATGGAAGAAGCAGGCAGTCTATCTCTATGGACGCAGAGACAGCTGCCAGGGACCGGGACATAGCTCCCCCGTTCCAGGACAGCGGGACAGCCACTGCAATCCGGGACTGTCCCGCTGGCTCCGGGACGGTTGGGAGGTATGGGATGAGTATTAACCCCTTCCCCCATAAGCATTTTCCACTTTAGTGAACAAGCACTTTTTTTTTCCTTTTTTTTCATCCTCGTGTTCCCAGAGCTATAACTTTTTTATTTTTTCCATCAATGTAGCCTTGCCTTATGAAGGCAAGACAATGTGTAGTTTTTAATGGCACCATTTGCGGGTACATTTAGTCATTGATTAACTTTTATTAACTTTTTCTGGGGAGGAATTGAAAGAAAACAGCAATATCACCATTGACGTTTTACATTGTAAGTTTTGCAACGTTCACTTTGCGTCATAAATAACATTACAACTTTATGCTCTGGGTCAGAACGATTACAGCTATACCTAATATATACATGTATAGTTTATTTTATGATTCACTACTTTTTTACAATACAAGAACCCTTTTTTAAAAAAAGAAAATGTTTTTGCATTGCCGCATCTAAAAAACAAAACACCTTTTTTTTTTGGCCCTTTTGTGATTCTTGTTGGGGGACTTGTAGATTTCATTGGTATCATTAGCGATATGCCCCCATTGTCTAAGATGGGATAACCCCTTTAATGACTGCTGCAGCGATCTTTAAGGGGTTAAATAACTTAATGCATTTACCTGCTATCATACAGGGACGTAGCCATATTTCATAGGGCCCCATAGCAAAATGAGGTGGGCCCCGCCACTTATTGTAAGAAAATGAAAACAGCAACATAAGTAGCAACAATTCTATGTATGTATAATAGCGCTGAATACCAGAAAACCCACATTATAGCAAAAAGCCACCATATTGTTATTATATGTTCTGACACCTGACTGCCCCCCTTCCCCCAACCTCTGGACCTCCTAGCAAGTGCTATGGCTGCTAAGGCTACAGTTACACCCCTGCTATGATATGGAAAGCCTGTATTAACACATTGTTACATCACAGCAAATTGTGCCAATAGCAAACTCACTTATGCTACATCATATATGCATTGTTTTCTGAATGTAGTTTGGGTTATTATTATGCATTGTATAGGACTCAGTGTTTTTCCGCTAGTAAATTATTGATCTGCAATCTCTGCTGATGGAAATAATTGTGTCTGTGTGAGGTTCATAGGAAATCATGACAGCAGGAACATCGGCTAATGATTTTCTTTCTTGGTGGAATCAATTGTTTTTCTTCTCCGATGTACAGTATGTGGTGCACAGCATTACTAACATGAGTGTTCTCTAGAACAGTGGCCTCCGACCTGTGTCTCTCTTGCTACAACTCCCATCATGCAGGAAGTTGATGTTTGGGTCAATAGGAAAGCCACATAATGGAGGAGCAGTGACCTAGAAAAGCCAGGGTCACAGATCCCGCTTATCTCTAGCCCAGATATGGACGCTCCAGATTGCATAGAGTCACGTGATGTCATCAGGTCAAAACCAACATTGCGTATGATGTCGGTGCTAATGCTCGGAGTGTGAAGACGTACAACAAATGTCACATAGTTTCTATTTGTTCTTATACCATAAGGCCTTATTCACACGACCATATGTATTTTTGCGGTCCGCAAAAAAACAAAAAACAAACAGATGACGTCCGTGTTGTATATGTTTTTTATTTATTTTTTGGCGGATCAATTGTAACAATACCTGTCCTTACCCGGATAAGAATAGGACATGTTCTGTGTTTTTGCGGAACGGATATACTGACATACGGAAACGGAATGCAGAGGGAGTCATTTCAGTTTTTTATGAGGACCCTTTGAAATGAATGGTTCCGCATATGGACCTGTAAAAAAACGGAACAGAAACGTGAAAAAAATACGTTTGCGTGCATGATCCCTGTTTACAGCAGCACAGAGTATTTCAGCCCTTGCATAGCGGTATATCAGATTTTGCCTCGGCATACACTAAATATGCAATCCTGTAGTTTTTATCTTAAAAATGTAAGTCCCTTGTTATAGTTTATGCTATCTCTTTGGAAAGTGCTTTTTTGCTAAAAATATTCCTCACCTCGGGCTGCTGAGCTATAATCAGCGACTACTGCAGAGCTGAATTTTTCGTTCGGTTCTGAAATACAGTAGTCTGCAATTAACACCTGTTCTCCATGCTTTACACTGCAGCCCTGCTTGTTTAAAGGAAATGTGTTGCCAAAAATGTTATCTGCCAGTTAAAACCAGATAGTAACACATCAAATTTTTTTCTAATTTGTTTTTCTTTTCTGTAGATTTTTAAAATTTTATTTCCTGAACTTGATTATGGGGGCGGCCATCTTACCTGAGCTGTTCTTAACAGCATTTACACAGCATTAAAAAAAATTCTTTATGGCAGCCCCATGGGCCATAGACAGAATGGTCAGGAGGGGACATTATTGAATTCTATGGGAGAGTTTTCTGGGCATGCTCTGTGACCTGTGCAGAGGTCATTGTAGAGGGAAAGAATAGATAGGCTCTGATAATTACCAATTGTGACTGCAGGAGTCTGTCTTATATATATAATTATATAATTACAGGCAGGATTAGAATGACAGATAAGCAGGTAAAGTGATATATACAGACCAAAGAGTGGCGCCAATTATTAGACATAGTGGCCAGTGCAAAGACTTTAGGATTTATTGTTTTAGTTAAATGGAAAACAGTGCGGGTCCCACCTCTGGGAGCCGCAAGTATCTCTAGAACGGAGTCCGCAAAGTGATGGAGAGGGGACCATCCATTTTCAGAAGTCCCATAGAAATGAATGGGAGGTACACCACACAAGTGTGGCTACCACTCTATTTACTTCTATGAGACTGACGGAAATAGCCAGTTACTAGCATTTTTGGCGCTCCCATAGAAATGAATGGAGGGCAGTCAGGCATCCTCAGTCCGCTCTCCTTCACTTTATGGGCTCTGTTATAGAGATAGGTGCAGGTGCCACCTCTCGGACATTGCGATATACCACCAGTGTATGAGATGGGCCAACCCCTTTAAATTTAGTAAACGATAATATTCAGTCCATCCAATACAGGATTATTTTTGCCCACCCAAGCTAGACCGTGAACCGAAACATCAACAATTGGGAGGGCGGACATGCGCAGCGCCACTGCTTGTAGTGCGATAGAGGCGCAGCCATTTATATAACACTAAATCCCCATCACATGATGTCTCTACCCACCAATGACATGGCTGTTACTAAGGCCAAAGTAAACTTCCCTAAACCTATCAACCACATTGGCCCTCCAATAGCCAATTGGGGCCTTATCACTAGGCAAGAAAATCTGCCTAGTGATGCAGGAGCGAAAAAGAGCAGGAGAGTTTCCCACCAAACAACTGTAATACAAATGTCAATGTTACCATGAGGATCCCTCCTAAATGTCTGGGAGGATCCCACAGTGCATTATATGGATGCAGAATGATTTCTGTATGTGGTTTACTCCGGGGGACCTATCACATTAAAAAGGGGTGGACATCCCCTTTAAAACTTTTTTATATTGCTGATTATCACTTGTTACCTGGCAAGTAAACTACCTACCTGTGATTCGACTTTTATGACTGTACGATGCTAGCTTGCAGGGCAGTGTGGTGGCTCAGTGGTTAGTACTGGTGACTTGCACATTCTGGAGAATCCAAGCCCCGCCCAGGGGCGGACTAGGAACTTAAAATGGCCCTGGAAAAAATACTAAAAGTGGCCCCGTTTTGTAGTTGGGTCCAAATTGATGGAAGGCAGGGCCAGCAATACCATATTGTGTCACATTATACCCCCCCAACAGAGCCAAATACCAAGTACATCACAAAATACTGCCAGCAGCACAAAATACATCCCCAAAAACTTCCACCCGCCGGCCCCCAGGCATCGGCCCACCGGGAAATTTCCCTGTAAATTTTATGGCCAATCCACACCTGGCCGTGCCCCATCCCTAGTCGGGAACACCCACTTATGGGTGGGGTTTACGTTGGCCACACCCAGTTTTAGCCCAGGACCACTCAAATTTGCAGAGACAGTCCAGCCAAATTTGGGACAGTTGGCAACTATGGTGCCTTGCAAATCTGACTAAGGCCAAAATCTGTATGAATAATACCTAAAAGTGATATATAAAAAAAAAATAAAGGTCAACATATATATAACAAAACAATCTTTATTAATACATATAATAAATAATATACACAAATACTCTTTTACCACAATAAAGATAACAATAAATAAACAATAAAAGAAATAAAGATCATTTGCACCACCGCATCCCAAAATCCCAGACTATTAAAATATAAATACATTTTATTCTGTACAGTGAATGCCGTAATGTAAAAAAAAAAAAATCAAAATGGCTGATTTGCCATTTTTTTTGTTGCCTTACCTTTCCACGAAAAAATGAACAAATAAAAAGTGATCAAAAAGTCATACACACTCCAAACTGGTATCCATCGAGGTCCATAGATGTAACTATGTAAAAAGTTATGGAGTCAGAATTTGAAAATATAATTTTTTCAAAGTTTTCATTTTTTTTCAGAATTAAAACACCAGAAAAACTGTATAAATGTGGTATAGCTATAATTATACTGACCTGCCCCCATACGGCTTTGTGAACAGAAAAATAAAAAAGCTTTGGCACCAGGAAGGCAGGGAGTAAAAAAAATAAATAATAAAAATACCACTCATCCATTAAGGCTCCATTCACACATCCTGTTTTTCTTTCCTGATTCGATCCTGATTTTTTTCAGGACCCATTGAAATGAATGGATCCAGATCAGGATCAGGATCGAATCAGGAAAGAAAAACAGGACGTGTGAATGGAGCCTTAAGGGTTTCTGTCACCAGATCTGGGCATATTAAACAGCTGATACCCAATCTGTTATTCATTTTTATATTGGTGCCCCCGTTTTTGATAAAAAAAACACTTTTATTTTATGCTAATTAGGCTTACTAGGTGCATGGGGCGGTTACCCTGCACCTAGTAAGCGCCGTTTGCCCACCTCTTGTTACGCCTCCCTTGTCTTGATTGACAGGGCCAGGCAGCTTGCTCGATCTTCTGCCGGCCCTGTCCTCGCATCAAAGTGAGGTGGCGCTGGCCGCCGGGCTCCCGGCTACCTCACTGCGCCTGCGCCGATGACGTCAGAGTACACCTGGAAGAGAGCCGACATCAGCCGGGTGTACTCTGACGTCATCGGCGCAGACACAGTGAGGTAGCCGGGAGCCCGGCGGCCAGCGGCCCTCACTGCGCCTGCGCCGATTTTAATCCGCACGGCGCAGGCGCGGGATTTGAAGCGAGGACAGGCCGTCAGAAGATCGAGCAAGCTACCTGGCCCTGTCAATCAAGACAAGGGAGGCATAACAAGAGGTGGGCAAACGGCGCTTACTAGGTGCAGGGTAACCGCCCCTTGTACCTAGTAAGCCTAATTAGCATAAAATAAAAGTGCTTTTTTATCAAAAACAGGGGCACCAATATAAAATGAATAACAGATTGGGCATCAGGTGACATTTGCACATTGCAAATGTCATCCTGTTTAATATGCCCAGATCTGGTGACAGAAACCCTTTAAAGTGTAATTCTCATATTTTTTCTATTTGTGCAATGTGTAGGGGCAGTTATGCTGACCATTTTTGTAATATACTTTAATTACAGAAATCATACATTTCTACTAGAAAAATAGCTGTAAAGTGGCCCATTTTAAGCCTTAGTAACGCTCCTCTGTCTTCTGTTTACATAACTGTGGAGACTTGCTGAACACTGACTGTGTTATGTAAACAGAAGACAGAGGAGCGTTGCTAAGGCTTAAAATGGCCATTTTAGAGCAATTTTTTTAGTAAAAATATATGATTTCAGTAATTAAAGTACATTACAAAAATGGTCAGCATCACTGCCCCTACGCATTATACAAATAAAAAAAAATATGACTTTAAGTGCTGGTTTGTGAATGCTTCCAAAAATGTCAGTCTCTACTTTTTGCATATATTAGAACACGTTGCTTAAGAAAACCAAATCTTCTACTTGTACCCTGATACCAGGGCATTATTTCTCCTAGTTTGCATTCATCCAGTTTACAGCCAGCAACTCTCAATACAAAGAGCTAAAGCCGCCCATATTCTTTATGGCAGGCCCCACTCTGCTGCTCCAGCCTGCCGTAAATGACCACAACAACTCAGCTCTGCACAAATGTGCTCATCATGAGAAGTTACAAACCCCATCCCAGGGTTACGCTACTCATGACTCCTTCTGAAAACCAAGTCAGGAGAGACTGCCGCACTATAGTCCTATTGTTTTTAAGTTAGGGGGTTCCCTAAAAGACAGCATTCCCAATCTCGGCTGGGGGAGGGTGCATTTTCACCGCTCAGATGCCGTGGTCACATTTGACCATGGCATCTGAGGTGTTAAACATCTGCAATCACCCTTTTGGCCGATCGCAGACATTAACCCGGGGCCTCTGCTGTTTGAAATAGCAGAAACCTGGCGGCTATGGCGCCTGCTGTGTTCACTGCCATCTTTAAAGTGACGACTTCTGCTGCAATGATCCAGCCCCACCTTCAGCATGCTGCCTGGACTTCAGGAATCAGCCCTATAATGCTCCCAGTAGTATGCTCCCTAAGTGGCTAAGGAGAGAGTAAGGAGGGTTCGGGCGTCCGTCTGTGCATCAGCCCACCGGTAAATTTCCCTGTAGGGTCTATGGCCTGTCCACCTTGGAATTAGTGTTAACCATAGACAAATATCACGTGCACAAAGCCCTGTAATCCTTGTTTGTTGCCTTCATGTCTTCATATCATCATCATTTTGTTCTGACATATTGTAATTGTCAGTTCTGAGAAAAACCTTCATTATTCGCTCTGTGCCATGAATTCCTCACCGCCATTAGTCATGGAAATGATATTGTGTACTCAATCCTGGATTACACCGCTTCTGATGTCTGGTGTGGGCGTTACAGAATTTCCGTATCACTTATTTTCAAGACAGGCAGATATAATAACTACCAATATGTATCATGTGAGAAGTGAAGCCTGTGATAAAGACTGATGGGTACAATGCCAGTCGCTCCTCTCACATAAAGGCCTTAAAGGACTTTCCAATATTTTTATGTTGGTGACTTAAGGCAATTACTATGAGTAGCCCTGTGGATCAACTGTTTTGGAGGTATGGGGTGTCAGCGATGGAACTACACATCTCATCATTGTGTGATAGACAGAGCTGGTTACTGCACTGAAGTGAATGGGAGCAGCTCTGCAGTAACCAGCGCCATCCATTTCACAGTGTAGTTCCTACTTCTGGTGCCAGAGGAACTGGAGGAACTTAAGTGCAAAACAAAACAGGCAAGGAACTCATCTGGCTTTCCCAGCCTCCCCACTGGTACATGAAGGTTCTGTGCGGAGGAAAGGCCTGAACTAGCTGTCCCTCTCTTTCTCTTAGAAGATTGGTACCCTGGCCAAAGTGCTGGTGCCCCAGGGCTAAGGCCCAGTGGACTGCTTGGCTCCCGGTCAAAAAGCTGTTGACCCAGGGTCTGTGGCAGAGTATCCCTGTATCGGCATCTTTTTATTGTCACTCATGCAGTCCAACAGAGTCTCTCCCACTGAAGACTGGTCTCTATCTGCAGACCACTAGGGACTCTGACTGCTCTGTTTTTATGTAGTTTCTAAAGGATCCAGAAGCTTCTAGTGGGAGGTACGGGGTGGAGAAGCACAGTCTAACAGAAACAATGTTGCAGTTCCAGTCCACCATAAACTTGTATTGCACCTCAATACAAGTCAATGGGAAAGACTAAACAGTTTTTAGACGTAAACTACAGTCTAGACAGAGATTAACCAGACAGTCAAAAGGTCACATTGTCTGTTTTCTCCCACCAAAACTTATCTCTGCATATTCTGTTATAGCAACTGTGGAAAATTACTAGCTTCTAGAAAGTCCCAAAGTCTCTCAGTATTAGCTGGCTGGGTATTACCCCTTTCCACAGCACGGTGCAAATACAGTGCAATAACAGTAGAAATGGACAGAATATATTACAATAAACCTATAAAATGCAGTCAAGAATATAAAACATATAAAACAGTGTAAGTGTAAACAACGGTATAAATCATAATGCACGTTAACCCTTCAAATGTCCACAAATGTTCATACTCAAGTACCCTTGCTCCGGGCCACTACACAGAGATGATAAAATCTGTCAAAAGATAGACTCTTTATGCAGTAGTACAGGCTTTGCGATTATAGTTGCCCTATTAGCATTTGGCTAGCACTGGGCTGTGATGCCCATACCATAGGCATGACTTGGTATTGTCTATTTCATTGTCTATAGCAGTGTCCATTTCCTGCCCTTCATGGTGGTCTGTGGGATAGTATTTTTTTTAGATAAGGGACAGAATAGTGTAAGAAAAAGCAATGTGTTGTGAGGCCTGCCCACCCACCTAGTCAGCTCTACAATTGGTGGTGACCAGTCCTACTCATAGTCTAGGACAGGCTGCCGGCAGCCATTTTAAATCAATTTCGGAGAACCTCTTTAAATAATGTTTTTATGTTAACCATATTTTTAAAGAATTTTTAGTAATACAATTGATTTACTATCTCACTATATGTATTACCAAAAAATCCTAGAATCCTGACGTTTTTGCATGACTACTAAGCCTAAAATAGGTGCCTCTTCCTTGTACTGCATAGATCACTCTTCAGTAGTCATCTCATTATAATTACAAGCAGGATTACAATGACAGATATCACCTATATATAGATAACACAAGATCCACCATTCAAAATAGGTGATATCACAGCTTATCTACTCCCTCCTGAACTCTGTGTAGGTCACAGAGCATGTCTAGAAAACTCCCCATAGAAGTCAATAAGTTCTATCCAGTCTATTGTGTTCATGGCCCATGGTGACTGCTGTAAAGCATGTCTCTAAATGTTGTTAACAATAGCTCAAGCAAGATGTTCAGGAAGTAGAAAATAAAAACAGAGAAAACAAAAACAGAATAGAAAATTGAATAGAAAATAAAAACAGATTAGAAATAAAAGGATTTGTGTCACATCTGGCTTTAACTGGCCAAAAAAATATTTGTATATTTCTTAAGACTTAAACTTAATCTCATGGTAACTAAATGGAAAGGTAAACTTGCTATAAACATAAAGTATACATTTTTCCATGATGGTATGTAGAATTTTTTATATTAATTAGTTACGAATTTATATTTGTTGTCGCCAAAGTTTCTTCCTAGCTATTAAAGTTATTTCCTTCTCAGTCATATCCTGTAGGATGGGTATTCCAATCTCAGTTATAAATAGCTGAGATGAGAGTAACTCTTTTAATGGTTTTAGAAATACTTAAATACTCTTGTTTCAACAAACTTTGCAGAAATGAAAATTACAGGTGAATATAAGAAACTTTGTAATATATGTTATCAGAGAAAATGCCTCTTTCTCCCTACTACCCCTCCTAAACTAATGTTCTCTGCTAAGTCCATCTTGTGTGACAAGATGGCGGTCGACTCTCTAAAGGATGAGATTACCTGCTGCCCATAGAAGACTATGTAGAGGACAAGAGTGAGGAGGAATAAGTTGAGAGAGACACACATGCTGCCCATAGAAGTATAAGAAGAGGAGAGGAAGAATCCTGTTAGAGGGAGAAAAAGGCATTTTCTCTAATAAGATATATTACAAAGTGTCTTACATTCACCTGTACCATTAATTTATGCAAAAGTTGTTGAAATGACAGTGGCCATTTAAAGAGGTATTCCCATCTCGGACAAAAATACCTAATTTATCTACACTAGATCATATGATGTTCAATGGAAATTGAATGTTGCACTGAAATGTAAAATGCCAGTGAGCACCAACCTTTGGGAGTCCAATCAGAACCTACTGCCCAACACCCTTATTAGCCCATACACCTTGTCACTACATCTGAGTGGCCATGCTGTGTTAATGAACCATGTGCTACTTCATACCGTCCACATGGAAGGATTACAGCAAGTCCTGGCAGGTTTGAGGTCAAGCACATGTGTCATCAACCCCATGGTACCTGCATCATTTTCAGTTATTTGAACAGGGCAAAATCCAGTATTTCTTAGTAAAAGTGGAACAAACCTCACAAAAAAGTGATCAAAAGTAGAAGGAATTGAAGTATTTTTTTAAAAACCTAACAGTATTGCCATACATTGCCCAAATTAACAGCTACAGAGCAGATGTATATGTTGATTAGAATACATTAATCAAGTAAGTAGCATGTATTGTGCCTATATAACTCATAAAGCCCAGGTTCTCAACCTATAATATGTGAACCCCAAGGGGAAAATGCCTTGTCTCTAGGGGGTACACATAGTGGTCCACATTTGCTAATGTGATTGCACCTAGACATTGTCAAAAATTGTGCCAAATTTTGGTAAACTTTTGTGCATTTCTGGCACTTTGTGGTGCGTCTAGTTTTGCAAAAATCAATTGTGTCTACCATACAAAGGGGTTGTGCTTTAGCAGTGAAGAGCATAGCCAAAGCGGCAACATTTGTGGTCAAAATTGCGGCACAATTCTATCACAAAATTCTGTTGCATAGTAAGCCAACCCGTGTCTATCCCTGCACCAGATTTATCATCCAGCCTGAGCCACTGTGATAAATCTGATGACGGTCTAGACAGCCGAACTAAGCTTATTCCATAAATCTGCCCCATTGTGCTCATGTGATCTGACGCAGCATGACATATAGCATTGGTAGTAATTTAACAGTGGGTACTTCTAGGGACAATGAGAAACACTGTCATAGACTAACCAGATAAGTCATGTAGGTAATATAGATGTCTTGTAATACTCAGATAAATAATGCACACATTTGCAGTGACCCAATAATTCACTGCTAAAGTTGTCAAGAAGGTGTCAAGACAAAGGTCAATGTACACTGAATAAACACTTCCAGTGGTAAAGGTGATTAATGTAGCTTTATTATGTATATGTATTCCAAAAGGCTGTATATGGATAGAGTTAATTGGCAGCCCATAGATACAGTTGGTGGGTGGTGGGCAACCTTTAGATCTATTTTCTGGGTAGCAGCACTTAGGTACAGTTGCTGGGTGGTGGGCTGGCCCCACCCTCCTGGTAAGAGAATTGCTGGCAAGTAGGCCAAGAAAGAAGTCATATGTAGTAGTTGCTGGTGTGTAAGCCAGAGAACAGTGGAGAACATAGAGAAGTAAGGGCCCCATAGCAAGGATCAAACCAGGCCCCCCCACACAGGACAGAAGGGTTTCTGCCTAAACCCCTTTCAATAACCCTTGGGCCATTTTTCCACTGCCTCATTTGCTAAAAGTTGTTCCTTTAGAGAGTAGAGTCCTGACCAAGTTTTCACTTCCAGTAAAAGAGGGGATGATCCCAACTAAGACTGGGCCCCCTCTTGCCCTGGGCCCCATAGCATTCGCATGGTCTGCTGCTATGGTAGTTACGCCCCTGTGCCCAACCTGCAGCCCACAATGCTCTGCTGTAGGCTGATAGCGGTAGGCTGTCCAGGCATGCTGAGAGAAGTAGTTTTGCAACAGCTGGAGGGTCTTAGGTTTGGCATCCCTGCTATAACATATAAATCAATGAAACATTTTCTGCTTTAGGCAGGCCCCATGAGCATGCAACAAAATTTAGATACAAAACACAGCTTAGATACCTCTTCCGCATAGTGATCTTAGCATATGTCACAGAGCATGCTCCCGACACTCTCCTGTGTAAGTCAATGAGACATTTTGTGTCCCAGATTTTTCACGTCTAGATATCTACATTCAAGCAGTCTCTGGAGCTGATGTTCACATTAAGATGGCTGCTCAGATAAACATTTAAAGAAAAACAAATAAAAAAAACCTAAAATCAGAAAATGCAGTTCATAAAAAAATCATGTACCAGCATATTCTATTATTTAGTAACAAAAGATAAAGCGATGAGTTCCCTTTAAAATCAGGATATTGGAAGAGGACTGTGACTACGTGGCACCATATGATACTGGAGAACCCTTCTGAATTTCTTACAAACGTCATGGGAGGTTGCAAGATATTTGTAAGAAACCAGAACATTCGACTGTAACTAACGATTCCTAGAAAATGTCAGTCTTTTTTTCATTCAGTTGGAAACTGAAATCTTCCCCTTCCTCTGAGAACCGGCCCCATGTGGTCCGCCACGCCGAGCAATGACAGAAAGTATCTTGTGGCGCTCGACTGATATAATTAACTAGCAGCTGGAAAATCCCAGCACATTAGTTCTAGTTTTTATTCTTGATTGATGAGTCTTCCAAGTGACAGATGTGACTGAGCATTAAGTATCGTAGCAGATATCACACCGCTTGAAAATGATGCGACTCTTTCAGCCAGCTATAGAGATTTAGATCAGGCATAGTGTACGATTTCATTATCTAGTAAGCACTGGATATATCTGGTGATTTATATGGGTAATTATCACTGTGCTGAAGAAGAATGAATGGCGCCAGTTAATAATATGTTTAATGCAGCCACCGTGCCTATTTGTTGCATTTTGGCTCAAATCTGTGGTGGAAAAATGGCGCAAGTGCCTAATAAATATGGTGGACTCATGTAAATTGAGCTGCTTTTGTTTGTATTGCAGACTATATAAATGTGCATTTAAAAAAAAAAAACAACCTATGTTCTTTCAACAATATTCATAAGAAGCTATAATACAATGTTAGGGTGTCCTGAGATAAATGGCCTCACGGTTTGCAAGAACCAAGACCTTTTGAATCTAGTCATTTCAGAGGCTGCCCTGCCATCAATATCGGATTTACAGTACATCTGCAACAGGTGTAACACCCCAGAGTGGTGTTACCACTTCTACGCTCCGCTACTATCCATGTTTGCTAACTTGAATGTCATCTATGCAACAGAGTTAGAGCAGAAGTGTTTGCCTGCCAGTTATATGCTAAAACCTGTTGGGACCAAGATAAAGCCACAAGATTGTTATAGGATGCAAGTCTACCTAAGTAAAGCTGTGTTGGATTTCATCTCAAGGTCTGGACTCATTTATTCTGCAAAACTCTCAATTATTCCCCCTATTTATTGCTTCAGAGCCAAAGCCTCGGGTCCAGCCATCTCCAGGTAGGAGCACCATGACACACCATAAAAAGATATTTTAGGCCACAAATATACCACTCGGCATTCCCACACCTGGGAGGTGTATTTCCTTTTTACAGATAGGGTCCTGGAGGGAGGCTGCCTGTTGCACAGGCCTCGGTGGATAAGGCATGTGGAAGAGTGGTGCAGGATAGGAGTGGTTGTCACAGAGGAAGTGGTTAATCACAGTGAGGTTGGTCCTGCTTCTGTGCTTCCCTGGGGACCTGCGGTGAGAAGGGTACGCACCAATTTCCCCAGGGCATACCAGAATGAGTGGCCTCCTGCCTCATGGACAGTGGGCTGCCCTTGGTGTTGTGAGCTACAGAGCAGGGAACTGGGTCAGCTGAAAATGATATGGCCACCTTATTAGAACAAATAATCGGTTCATTACTGAACTCTTGGCGGTCTCCACATACAGGACCTAGTAACATAGTAAAAGACATCTATCCATCTAGACCTAAAGACATTCCCTTCAACCAGGTGTTACAGAACATTGCAATAACACAACATTAAACTCTGACCACACATTAGAAAATATAGCATGTACCAAACTCTATTATCAGTGACAGTTCCAAAAATCTCATCATTAGCAGTGGCCTCCAGGTCGCTGCATGTCTCTTCTGAAGGCGCACATTGACTGGCAACTTATGCTATGCCCATCAAGTATGCTATGTGTGGCTCTTTTTCTTTTAGAATGATAAGACGATCTGACCTTTATTTGCTAAATTTAGAGAACATAAATGATTAGCTGGTCATGACTCACCAATGAAACATGTGAGGGAGGTACATAGAGATATGGCTTTATGCTTAAATTTGTAGGTCTGCTTAGAGTTCAAGCTGGTGTGCAGAGACATAAGACACTACTGTAGAGAGAGCCCTCTTTGATTATGTGAACCTAATGCCTTTTTAGGGTTAAATGATCTTAATGAACTTAATATGTGTTATGGCAGTGGTTTATTTCCACTGCCATTCCACTCCTCTCGGTGGCCACTGTCAGCTGCTTCATCAATCCTGGTTTTCAGCAGTTCATGTTCCTTTCTTCTACCTGGTGGGTGAGCTTTGCTCTGTCCATCTCCGTGCTGAGGCCTGCTTTCTGCTATGCCCGTAGGACAGGCATGCACCAAACTAAGGGGTTCTTAAAGGGCCATTGCATGCACTCTAACTGTCCCCAGCCAATGGCTGGCTACCCTGGGGTACTTAAGGAATATTTCCCAGCTGAGCAATAGATTCTAGAACTCTACTGTCCGGCAAAGGTGTGCTGCTAGCTTGTTTGCTTGTCCTTGTACCAACTTCTGCTTGACTTCTGCATTTGACTTTTCACTGCCTGACCTCCGCCTGATTTCTGTACAGACCCTCAGAATTCTGTCCTGACCTCGAACAATTTTTCGTATTGCTCATGCTCTGCTCTGACCTTGGCCTGTCTATCACTACAGTTTTGCCTGATCACTTGGTATGCTGAACCACTGTCCTCTGACCCCTGTGGTCAGCAGTCACTTGAACATTGACTATTCCAAGAGGTAGCAGCCTTGTGGCTCTCCTGCAGCAGAGTTTAGATCCCTGTAAAGGGAAAGACCAGGTAAACCACTTAGATAATGCCCTTAGGAGTAGCTCCAAGCCAAATCTGTTAGGGCACATTCAGAAAACCGCACCGTGTTTTGTGGTCTGCAAACTGCAGATCCACAAAACATGGATGCTGTCCGTGTGCGTTCCGCAATTTATAAAAATGCCTATTTTGCTCTATATTTTCTTGCGGGACCGTGGAACAGAACAACGGATGTGGATAGCACACAGTGTGCTGTCCGCATCTTTTGTGGCTCCATTGAAATAAATGGGTCTGCACCCGTTCCGCAAAATTGCGGAATGGATGCGGACTCATTCATATGGTGTCTAAATGAGCCCTTACAGTGACACATCTGCTTTGTTATAATGTGTTTCTATTATTTCCCTTGTTACGTTGGAATGAAAATATGAAATACGTATATTATTTTTTTATTAGTAGCTCGAAATTCTTGTCTAGATTGTGTGATTTCTATACGTGTATGTATGGGTCCAAAGTATGGGTCACATGTGGCACCTGGATGAAGTGACAAGTGCTATTGTATTATAGGACAAGGAGCCTTGCAGCAATATACCCCCACCCCACATTGTGTACCTGATCGTGGATATGCATGAAGCAAAATAAAGTGATGGATTTGTGTCGGTGAGCCCTGTGTGAGCAAAGAGAAAAGCTGTTCTGTAGAGATAATTGAACATAATGATAGAAATGCATCAGCCTTAAAACATCTAAACATGTAAAAGAAATGGATTTTGTAATTATTGCAGATTGGTAGCTTAGCGTTCGGTATTAATTAACACATATCCGTGGATAGAACAAAGCAAATAGACGAAATTAAATTTCTCTTTCTAGACAAGGGGAGGTCATGACACGAACAGGAAGAGAGATATGATATAAATTGGTTTTAAAGATTGCCTGATGATTGCTTGTGAGGTAGAATACATAATCAACAAATAACATTTACACCACAGTTTATATTTTTTTTCAAGATTTGTCTACGGGTAACATTCGTGCCGAGAGGAAATATCCAGTGTATTTTAGGAGCAGAACATTAGATCCAAGAAAAGCTTGGTGAAATTGTATTTCTAAAAAAAAAGCCTTAGTGCAAACAAACAAGGCTCAATTCACATTAATGCAGGAGAGATCTGTTCCTAGCGACAAAGCTTCCTTACACCTGGGGCAAACATACTCTTTGGTGCCACCCCCCTCCAGAAAGCATGTAGGCAATTGTAGTTCAGAGTCCTATTTTCAGCCCTTCCATCGCACTGCTGCTAGGTGGGTGGTAGATCTGCTCTGTTCTATGAAGTTTACTGCCAAATTGTCGTGTATTCAATTTATTATTATAATTTTGTGCTCCACATGCAGAACTTGGGGCACATGACCAGCCAACCTAACCCAGCTACACCTCAGTGTCCAACCTTACTTTTTTATTGTAAAAAAGTTGACTCTACTGAGTTGATGAACTTGAAAAAAGACACAGGTTCGTGAAGTCCAATCTGTAATCCTACTGTGTTGATCACAAGAAAGGCAAAAAAACACCATGAGGGCTCAGCAACACGATCGTATGTATTGTGTGGTCCGCAAAACACAGATCCACAAAAAATACGGATGACGTCCATGTGACATCTGTATTGCATCTTTTTTTTTGCAGATCCATTGTAACAATGTCTGTCCTCATTCGCAAAATGGACAAGAATAGGACATGTTCTATTTTTTTACGGAATGGACATGTGGACATACCAACACATAGTCATTTCCGCTTTTTTGGCGGCCCCATTGAAATAAATGGTTCCGCATACAGGCCGCAAAGAAAACGGAATGGACACAGACTAAAAATATGTTCTTGTGCATGGGCCGTGAGGCTGATGACAATTACCCAATAGTAGTACAAAGATTCCTTCCTGACTACATATATGACAGAATAAATCCCTGGATCAATGTCCCTTCTCCGGAAATCTAGTACGGATAACTTGTTATGGATAACTATTACTTTCAAGAAAGACATTCAGGCCCCTTTTGAACCTCAATGAATCAACCACCTCCTCTGACAGAGAGAACCATAATCTCACTGCTCTTACTGTAAAGAATCTATGGTTGATGATGATGAAACCTTATTTCCTCTAGGCCTAGACGGTTACAGGCCTATGACCTCTGTACTGTCCATTCAGATATTTGTACATTATAATTAGGTTTCCTCTAAGCCATCTTTTTTTCTTACCACATGAGGGGTAGTTTAAGTTAAGAGTCCTAAAATCCATTAAATTCCATCCCTTGGCTACGTGTACCTCCAATTATAAAACAACTGGTCATCAATGAAGCGGGCGAGCGAGTTTTCCATGCAGGTGCAATGCGTGACATGAACGCATAGCACCCGCACTGAATCCTGACCCATTCATTTCAATGGGTCTGTGTACATGAGTGTTTTTTTTCACGCATCAGTTCTGCGTTGCGTGAAAAACGCAGCATGTTCTATATTCTGTGTTTTTCACTGTTGTTTACTAAGAGATGTTGTTTGTAAACCTTCAGTTTTTTCTCACGCGCGTGAAAAACGCATCAAAACGCATCGCGCCCGCACGGAACGAACTGAACAACTGATTGCAATTGCAGACAAAACTGACTAAACTTGCTTGCAAAATGGTGCGAGTTTCACTGAACGCATCCTGAACGCATCCGGACTTGATCCGTCACGCTCGTGTGAAAGAGGCCTTAGTTTGTGTTTCATGTGTGTTCCTGGACTTCTGACCTTCTGCCTGTTAGTGACTCTGCCTCCAGCTGCTGACTCTAGTTCTAACCCTGCTTAGGCTACTTTCACACTAGCGTTTAAGTTTTCTGGTATTCCGTCATAGGGGCTCAATACCAGAAAAAAACGCTTCAGTCTTGTCCCCATTCATTGTCAATGGGGACAAAGCTGAACGGAATGCTCCAAAATGCATTCCGTTTTGTTTAGTTGCGTTCCCAGACCAGAGAGCAAACCGCAACATGTTGTATTTTGCCTTCCGTCCTGGGATGCGGAGCAAGACGGATCCATCGTAACCCACAATGTAAGTCAATGGGGACGGATCAGTTTTCTCTGACACAATCTGACACAATAGAAAACGGATCCGTCCCCCATTGACTTTCAGTGGAGTTCATGACGGATCCGTCTTGGCAATATTAAAGATAATACAACCGGATCAGTTCATAACGGATGCAGATGGTTGTATTATCAGTAACAGAAGCTTTTTTGCTGAACCCTGCCGAACCAAGGAAAAACACTAGTGTGAAAGTAGCCTAAGTATATTACTTTGAGTTTGTTTCTTCCTTGGTTCTGATGGTATTCTCTGGTTTTGATCTGGCCTGTCTGAATTCCCCTTTTGTCTCCCCTAAGTAGATCCTGTGCACTTAGTCAGGTCAGAGACCATCTCCTAATTGGAAGCCGCTGTTTAGGAAGGATTGTCCAAGTAGGTAGGCACAGTGGTGTGGTTGGAGGTCAGGTCTGCACTCTTCCCTACCTGACGTGGCAGGCAATTGTCAGAAAGGAACATTTCTTCCTGACAACTGTGTGCTCGATCACTGCATGTAAATGCAGCATTAGTAGCTGGCAGCAGCCTCCTCTTCCTCTCTCTATAGACTTTTGTGTGTGAGGCTGGAGATGGATTGATAATAGAGATAAGAGGCTCAGTAAAGTGAAATCCAGAGCTGCCTAGCCATGAAAATTCATAAGCTATTAAAAACTGCAGCAATTAGAACTGCAGTCTGAGAATCCCATAGGACAAGGAAAGGAGCAGCCTTATGCTTTACCCTTGTCATCTATAACCCTAACCAATGGGTTGGTTTTCATAGAGGCCAGTATAACTGTGGATATTAATCCATAACATCTCCTATGTAGCTTAATCTCCTTTGCATGATAAAATTTATAAAATATCTCTCTGGAGGACTTCAGACTCATCAAAGTAGGCATGAATTAGTACGTTTAGTAGGGTAATCCCATACTTGGTATATCATTCCCGATACCACAGTTTGCCAGTGCTGACCTGTTCCATTTCCAGCTGTAGACTCATTTAGGGAGCAGGGCTTAACCAAAGGGTGGATCTTAGCATTTTGTTGTCCAACTGTAGATAGGAGAGAAGGGTTTTCTTACAACCATATTCACAATAGTGAAGGGGTCATCATGGCTGGGCTCTTGAGATACACAGACTAGATTGTTATTCAAAATACCGTATTTTCAGTTTTTAATTGTAAGCCCCAGAAATCAGAATCTAAATTAAAGCTTCAAAGAAACGAGGTTAGAGTCCACCAACATTCAAGGCTGTCTGTGGTCAAAATGTCTCAGCCATGTTGGTGGACTAAAACCTCAAAATTTGCTGCTCTAAATTGGATTCTGTGTGCTGTCATTACAGTTTTTGGGACTCATTCACGAGGCAACTCTTTTAAAGGTAGTCTGTTAGCGGTTTTGTGGATTTACTTTAGGTAATGGCAGGAGACAACACATACCTTGGTCCCTTCTGTTAATCACATAATGTTGAGAAGGTTCCACTCCCGCAAGTGGATCAGGAGTTCACATCATGTCTAAAGGCTACATTTGGTGCATACACTGAGAACATCTTGTATGCACCAAAGTAAAGCCCCATACGTCACCCATACGTCATATGTCATCCGTAGACTCCCATGTCAAAAAACCTAGACTGCACCATATATGTTCCTTATGATGGATGTGTATGGCCTGCTGAAAAAACTATACTGAAATATATTTGCCAAGTGAATTCCAAAAGGACATATAGGCTTTTATGGACCAGTTCAGCATATTGTATCAGGAGTATTTCCTGAGGCATATTCTGAATGTGCACACTGACCACGGTATGAACTCAGCCTTAGGCTACATTCACATGACTGTATGAATGGGTCCACATTCGTTCCGCAATTTTGCGGAACGGGTGCGGAACCATTCATTTCAATGGGGCCGCAAAAGATGTGACCCCAAAAATATAGAGCATTTCCTATTCTTGTCCGCAATCAGGTCCTACAACCAGACATACTATAATATTGAGTTATCATATATGTCAGACTATCAGTAGTCATCAGTGATTATTTGTTCCACATGTAAAACCTCTTACATACAGCATTCCTATTAGTGAGTGGTTTTGCGGTGTTCCACTCGGTGCCGACTCAGCGCCGTCTTGTGATTACAGTATCACAGTGTTGTCGTGTAGTTATCACATTTTACCACACATTCTTTTAAATCTTGTTACTTTCAAGTTCTCTACCAGCACATTTCCAGCACAAGACATTTTCAGGTTCTAAAAAAGTTTTCTTAATAGAATTCTTTGGTCAACATTTTCTTCACAGCTGATGTATTTTGTGCAACTTGTCATACTCGATTATTTTTCTTTTATCCTATTTTTTATTTTTTGTATAATCTATATTTGATCTTTTTAAACAGCATCCCTTGTGGTTAATGCAGGCCATGGCTCTCTCTCTTTTAAAAAGCACTCCTAGTCTGTCTCTAGGGTGTGCATGCCCTACAGCTCTGAAAGGGCCAGAGGGAGCATGTTCCTATCTTCCCCAGGCAATGCCTAATGATCTATTGGTATTTTAAGTGGCTTTCACAGTGCAAAGGTTCCTGAGCTTTAGGTTCTCTAGTTGAACGGTTTAGGAGTGTTTTTCTGCTGTCTGCCCACGTACTTACCACTTCCTGTTTTATCACTCTGACCCTCTGCTGCAAGTCCTGACCTTAGCTTGTTTACCGGACTGAACCTTGCTGCCTGCTTAGATCACCGACTTCTTCTATGGATTCGCATGACCACTGCCGGTTCTGACCTCTGCTTGTTCCCTGACTACGAGTATTGCCTAACCCCCTTGGTGCCTTGCTGGGTCAGCTGCCAATTACCCCAGGTCTACTCCAAGAGTAAGCAGCGTGGTGGCTCCTCTGAAGCAAAGACCAGATCCCTGTACCAGGGTTAAAGAGTGAATACCAGGGAACTGCCAGGATGACACCCTTAGGACTATGCCAAAGTCAAACTGGTCAGTTGGCGCAGTGGTTCCACACCCACTGGTCATAGTACAAAGCATCTCAGAAATATGCAAGATTTAAGCCCTGATGTGTTGCCAAAAAGTTCAATGATGAAAACAGAAGTCTCTAAACTCAAATGAAAAAAAAACTCTGACGTGCTAACATAATGGGTCTTTCCATATTTTTTTTCCTAGGTTTACTATTAAAAGAAAATTTCCAGTATAACATTATTCATTTAAATTTATGCTCGTTGGGAGTCCAGTTGGTGGTTCTACTTAGTGATTGACAGCCATCTATTTATATACACATACATTTGTCCGTTATTGAGTAAAACCGCCCACTGGACCCCTAAGCTCACACTGAGCAAAGACTTAAATGAATAAAGTAGAAGTCATCCTGGAACTTTTCCCATTCAATTATATATCAATCTGCTCAGCTCCTCCTGCTCTATAACATGCTGCCTGTAGAAGTTTCCTGTAAAGTTCACTGCCAAAACAAAATCTGACTTATGTAGGTGCCATGTAACATGATTGCAGTCATTTTCTTGTATAACGCCCCCTTCTTTACTAAAAAATGGCCACCTGTCTGCACCTGTCAATCAAATGACATCACTTCCTGTTTCAGTGACTACAGAGTATCTTCTCTTGACACACCTGACTGTCATGATCACAGGTAATAATTCATATGAGGAGTCTGGGAAAGAACAGGGCATTCAAGAAACCAGAGGCAGTCATGGAAGATAGCAGCCAGTCATGCTTGACCTAGAGCAGTGATGGCGAACCATTTAGATAATGAGTGCCTAAGCTGCAACCCAAAACCCACTTATTTATCACAAAGTGCCAACATGGCAATTGAACCTGAATACTACAGTCCAATATAGTATATCTTCCATGTACATTATCATTTAGCTATAATAGCCTGCCTACATTCAGTGCACTGCCTGTGCCATTCATAGCATGTCCTGTGCTGATGAATGGCGGGAAAGGTCTAAGGCATATTGGTATACCATAGACTTTTTCCAGGGTTTGGGTGCCCACAGAGAGGCCTCTGAGTGCCGCCTCTGGCACCAGTGCCATAGGTTCGCCACCACTGACCTAGAGGATGAAAAGTAGACCAAAAGGTAGTAATCTGCGTAGAACTGGGGTTTTGTTAGGACATTAAAGGGAAGTTTTGTGCCCTCCAAAGGCTGTGTGTGGTATTGCATCCCAGCCATGAGCTGCAATACCAGACCCATGGTGTGGTCAGGGTTGGCAACCATTCAAAAACTTCTGAACAGGCCGTAACAATAGGTGACTATTTCCCAGTGTCCATGAAAAAAATAGATGTGTCCACATTTTTTTTTTTTGAGGCTGGTGGCACTTGATTAGATTATTTTGGTGCTAAATATCATCATTCTACAGCTCACAGTAAATGCTGGTAATGAGTTCTTATCAGTATACTGAGCTATAGACATGTATTACTTCTAATACTTATAATTCATTATGGTTTTCCAATTAGTCCGTAAAAAATGTTGGCTTTCCATGAAGTTGTCCTGAAAAAAACTGGTTGGCAACCCTAGGTGTGGTGCTGTTTTTGGAAGCAAGCAGCCACATCTTTCTAATCCTGGCCCTGGGCCTACAAAATGAACTTAGACCGTGTATGCTCTAGCTAATTAAAAGCCTTGGAAACATGGGTCAGCTCGAAGTAGGCTGGGGATGATACTGTTATAAACACCAGCGCTGATATTTGTGGCCTCCGCGCTCATTTTCTTTGCGCCATCAGGTTATGAATGACCCCACTGCTAATTTTCTGCTAGGTTATATTTCCGTGTAGAAATGATCGGAGCCTTAGACCTGGAACACATTGCGCAGATACACAATATTTAGTTAAATGTACAAGTCTGTTGTTGAGGTTTAAGATTCATTTTGTCAAATTAAGAATCTATTGCCACAACAGTCATACCGTCACATAAGAAGGGGAAGCAGACGTATCTGCTCAGCCATATGTCTGCAGGAGTGTATGTAGCTAATCAAAGATTTTACAGCACAGATGGCTCCAGTCTTTTAAATAGCATTCCTTTCATCTGCTTCATTGTGTGAGGCTGCAATCGTTATAGCCTACTGTACCTGTCATGTATTACGAGATATGCTCATTTCATCTGCTAACACAATGCTCGATTCATTAGGACTTAGTGATCATTAAGACAGAAAACTAAGAAAAAAAGCTAATAAAAAAAAAAAACATTGCAGTTATTCATGGAAATGCAAATTAACCCATACCAGCCAAATTGCAGCTGTTTCGGGGTTTTTTCCCCTCATCAGCACCAAACGGGCTACTGGTTGGCTGAATGAGATTCCTCAGATGCAGATTCCCATAGAAGAGATACAGTAGTGTATGAAGAGTTAGGGGGTCATTTCTAAAGACCACATTTTAGGCGCCGGTCTTAACCCCTATATTTGGCGGTGGATCCGCCGAAGTTATGAAGAGGCGCCGGCCTCTACATAACTTCAGTGCATCCAGCGCCAGTCTAAATGTAAGCCACCTTCCTTGCTGTCTTACATGTAGACCATTTTCTATGCCTAAAACAGGCATAGAAAATGAACGAGACGGCCGGCCAATCCGTTTCCCTGCCCACACCACGCCCACTTTTTTAGACCCGGCGAGGAAAAGTCTGCGCCAGAAATACGCCTAATATAGGCGTATTTCTGGATAATAAATGACCCCCTTAATTTTTAGGTAATGTTCCTGTCACGGTAAGAAGCAGTGAAGCCCTGAACTCCACCCGCCACACTGTCCTTACATGCTTGCATGATCTGTCCTAAATGACGGCCCACAACTGGATGACAGTCCCTTCCTGACTAGGTGCAGGGCCCTAGACGGGAAAATATCAGGGAAAAAATAATAAATGTAGTGGCAGACAGGCACAAGGAATACTAGATAAGTAATGACGAGGCAGAAACAGTAATTAACGGACCAAGTCAAAAACAGGAGAGATAATCAATGCCAAATCAGAAGACAAGAGCAAATACGATAACAAACTGGGTCAACACCGAGAAGTCATTTCAAGGTCTAAATCACAAGGCAAAAGGGAGGGTCTAAGGTCCAGGCAAGAAATCAGCAGAATAGGCAACTAAGAGCAAATGAAAGTACAGCAGAAGACCTAAATCACTGGCAACTGTGGATAGCAATTTAACTAGGCGTCACGTGGGATGCATTGAGTCACGTGTTCCACGTGATGTCATCACTCTGGATGTGGCAGTTCCCTCTTTCTGGACACTTAAGCCGCACATATATTGATTAATGTAGGTCTAGATACAAATGTACTTTATTTTGTCAATTAGATATGCTGTTTGGCAGCGATACGCAATAACCTCACAGCACTGGATTAGACGTCCTCTTGTATTACTCTTTCACACTTATCTCTATTGAATAATTTTTGCACTAGCAGTTTATATACACTTGGGATGTCATATGATAATGTTTCATGAATTTTGCTACAATCAGGTTATTGCTTGATTTTGTATTTTTTTTATTTTATTGTGGACCTTTTCTCACTAGTTTTGTCACAAACTGTGCTGTGGGTGGAGACTTTTCCTCATATTTGCTTCAGAAGTCTCCAGTCTTTTTGTGTTTTTTTTTAACTGCTTTTAAATCATCCAATAAAGTGAAATTTATTTTACCGATTGGTAATCCATCCATCCAACTTCTGGCATGGACTTGCATTTTGGGGACCCCTCTGATTGGCCGACGTTCCTGAACCCAGAGGCCCAGCTTTCTCACCAGGAATATAGGACGCTGCTAGCCTGCTAGAGATCGCGTCCACTGGCGACCCAGGTAGAGGAAAAAGTATGCAAATTAGCAAACTAGAGACACCCATCTGTTTATAGCAAATGCACTCTTCAATCTCGTTGGATTTGTTATGAGAACCGACAGGGCATGGCGTATATTTGTATAATCCATGGCCGTTTCAGAGAGGACTTTTACCTTTTTGCGCACATTTTATTTTTTATGCTAATCCATCCTACTCCATTATAATGACGTTGTTTATACTTTATTAACTCTTTCTTTTCTGGAAATCTCTGTCCAGTAGTGACATAACAGCCATTAACTCCTGTCATCCATCTTCTAGGACTGACTGCATAAATTCTATTTATGGTAATTACAAGGATTATCTACTTAGTTCAAGCATATATTTAGTTTGCTTTGAAACACTTATTGGCAGAATAAACCCAATGAAACCGTGCATATTGTCTGTTAGGGTCGATCCTGCTGTTACAACGATATCTCTTTTCTGAAAATCAATTGAGGCATTTGTCTGCAGATGAGGTGCTGGCTTATTTAATATCCAAGTCATGTCTCAAGGCCTGTTTAAAGGGTTGAACATTGACTTAAAGGATAGCTGCCTTATATCTGGTGGCATCAGAGGCAGAGCTTGTTAAGAGCTCATTTGCATCCCGTTCTTCCCAGAATTCCAGAGGAGCATGTGTGGCCTATTGAGCCTATTGAGGCGCTCTCTCCACAAGGAAAGAAAAACAAAAACACTTTGGTTCTTTATGTAAATATGGCTTCTATGCACAGAGGAGCGTGGCCAGCACTGGAAAGCAGTAGAGCTGAGGTGCAACAAGGGTCTTGGCTCCATCCTCAGTGCACTTACAATTGCACTCGGTTAGTTACAACCCAGGCAATTGGGAAACTGCGGATGGCACTAAGAGCACTGTGGCATGTCATTTGGAGCTGCATGTGCAGAGTGCCGCCTCCCAGGGCCGATCGTGTCCCAGGTTTAGTGGTATGCTGAGTGGTGTGGTTCGGCCTTAGTAGTCTCTCTGTATGTCACGGTGCTCCTACCTGGATACAGCCGATCCCCACTGTCAACTTGCATCCAGACAATATTCAGGCTTTCTCTTGGTTCCAGCAGGCTTGAGCATAAACTGGAAGGCACACTTGCTAACTCTTCTTTCTCTCTGCTGTGTTAAACTCGGCTTTAGTCTGGTAGCTGGACTTTCGGTCTATTCTCTATCTGTGGAGTGGGGTGCCTTTGGATGTTGACCCCCTCCTGACAATCTGTAGGTAAATCTGCAAGGAGTCAGGGTGCTCTAAGAGCTACTTCCCTCTGGAGAGACTCCTGCTGTGTCCCTGCACAGTCTGACACTATCCAATTTGTACTGCCAGTGGCAAACTGTGCTGGGACACACTCCCAACTGGTAACACCGGTCTGAACCTTTGTTAGAGGTGGCTAGTATTGCATTCATAAGTTCTAGCAGGAATAATAAATGAATGACACATCACAGAGTCATAAGAATAGATGCTCCAGAATTGCTATTATATGGAGAATACAAGTACTGTAGTTACTAAACCAGACACGTCAGGAGAGGGGACAGCTAAGGCAATATGACATCTTATGGTGCATGCCAATTATAGAGTAATTTAGGAATAAAATATAGAAACAATATAGAAACAATATGGCACCATACGCCCCCATGAGTGCTATATTACAGCTCCATACAGCCACATGCATGATCCCCAAGACTTATTGCTATGAGAAGATGCCCTGCCAAAGCATTTAATACCGTAATACGATGTAAATTACAATTTATTACATTTCATGATACATCTCCGTTATAGCATCTAATATATAAAGCTGAGTGTATATGTGTATGTGTGTATGTCCGCTAAAGTAGGGTGACCAGGCGTCCTCTTTTCCCCGGACATGTCCTACTTTTGGGCATTAAAAAAATGTCTGGGGGGAATTTGAAAATCGTCCGGGATTTTGTTGGACTGCCTCAAACTGAGTCAAACATAATTTATGTTGAAAACAGTTTGAGGCAGTCCAACAAAGTCATTTTAACTTTTAAAATGGCCTTTAGGGTTAAAAATAATAAAAACAAACTCACCTTTTCCACTTGTTCGCAGCGCAGCCGGTCCGGTGTCTTCTTTCTTCTTTCCAGGCCTTGCAGGACCTGCAAAAGACCTTTGGTAATGTCACTGCGGTCACCACGTGGTGAGCGCGCTCACCCGCGCGGTGACGTCACCAAAGGTCCCTTTGCAGGTCCTGCAAGGTGAAAGAAGAAAGAAGACACCGGACCGGCTGCGCCGCGAACAAGTGGAAAGGGTGAGGTTTTTAAAATTATTTTTAACCTCTAAGGGCCATTTTAACAATTATTTTACTGTTATAACCATGTTATAACGGAAAATAATAAAGGGAAGTTCGGGTCCCCATTCCCTGGGGTATAGTAATGGCATTACACTATACCCCAGGGAATGGGGGACCCGAACTTCCCTTTATTATTTTATTTCTGAAAAGGAGCACACCTTTTTTTTTTTTGAGGGGGGGGGAGGTTCGGATCCCCCCACCCCCCCCCAAAAAAAAAAAAAAAAAAAAAAGGTGTCCTCCTTTTCAGAAACCCAAATCTGGTCACCCTAGCTAAAGGAATCCGCACTGCTGCAGCTACAATCACAAAATTTGGCACACATGTACATCAGGTGTCCGGGAAGGTTTTAGAACAGTTTTCAACTCTCCAGGACGTACCGTTCCTGAGATATTCCCAAAAAATGCATTAGCCAATAGTAGCCTGGTCACATGACCCTTATCAGCCAATAGAAGCTCACAGGCACACATCAGGTTTCTATGACAACCTAGCCAGTTCACTGCTTTAGGTCTGCATTAAAGAGGCAGAGCACTGTGGATGACAATGGTAAATGGGTATTCCCGGTTACCATAACTATAACTTATGTTTTAGACTAACTCATCATCAATCATTACCTCATATAATGTAAATTTTACATATTTACTGTTCAGTAGTAAAAAAAGATGTTTTCTTCCACTGCTACCCACCTTCCTCCTAAATCAGGCATCGACCTGTAATTCCGGCCACCGTCAAAAGAAGGACTTAAAAGCACCACCCCCAGATCCCACTAACTCAGTCAGGCCACGCCCCTTCCATGCTGCATTTGACCGGGATTAAAAATATTGGTAAAAATCACCTTCTGTCAGCTGCAGGGGTGGGGGGAGGGTGACTTTCTCCCTGCAGCTCATTGCTCAGACTGCACAGTGCTGCTGCTGAGAGTGCTGCTGCTGTGTCCATCCAGGCCCTGCGCATGACAGAGGACAGGGAGTCTGAAAGCCAGACCGTCCAGCCTAAAACAAGACCTCTGGCCACCCTAGGGGCAGGCTGATGTTAGGGTGGCCAGATGTCCGACTTTAGGCTGGACGGTCCAGTTTTCTGGCTACCTGTTCTCCGTCCGACGTAGTGCCTGGACAGACACAGGGATGTCCACCCTTTCAGTAGCTCACACTCAGACAGCTTCTCCTCCATGTCTTCACGGAGCCAGGGGTGCGTGGCCTCATGTTTAGTGATGTGTCTTCATGGGAACTGGAGGCGCTGTTTCACGTTTGGGGGAATGGCCGGTGAGGTCTGGCTTTCTGGGGTGAAGACAGTGGCCACTCTAGCTGCTGTGGAGGTCACAGTTAAAGGGGCGGGCTTCTGTAGAGGTCAATGTTAAAGGGGTAGGCAGCTGTAGAGGTCACTGTTAAAGGGGCAGGCTGCTGTAGAGGTCACTGTTGAAGGGGCAGGCTGCTGTAGAGATCACTGTTAAAGGGGCGGGCTGCTGTAGAGGTCACTGTTAAAGGGGCGGGCTGCTGTAGAGGTCACTGTTTAAGGGGCGGGCAGCTGTAGAGGTCACTGTTAAAGGGGCAGGCTGCTGTAGAGGTCACTGTTAAGGGGGCGGGCCGCTGTAGAGGTCACTGTTAAAGGGGCGGGCCGCTGTAGAGGTCTCTGTTAAAGGGGCGGGTCGCTGTAGAGGTCACTGTTAAAGGGGCTGGCCGCTGTAGAGGTCACTGTTAAAGGGGCGGGCCTGTGTAGAGGTCACTGTTAAAGGGGCAGGCACTGTAGAGGGCACTCTCGATATCTTTTAACGACACACACACACACAAACAGTAAAAGAAATAAATTAAATATATCCGGGCGAAGCCGGGTCCTTCAGCTAGTTCACTATAAATTGCTGGTATACACCAGATAAGTAAAGGGATTTTACACACTGCTTTCTGTCTAAGTATGCCTTAGGGCTCATGCACATGAACGTGTGCTGTCAGTGCCCATGCTGTGGACTGCAATTTGTGGTCCACAACGCATAGGCACTGACATTGGGGCCGCCGCATGTGGATCGCGGACACATTCATTTGAATGGGGTCCGCGATCTGCATCTGGCGGTCCGCACCGCAAAAAAGTAGTGCATGCGCTACTTTTTTGCGGTGCAGAGGCACGGCACTACGATGTGCTTCTGTGGTGTTCCAATTAGAGCCTCCGTTCCGCATCTCCGTGATTGCGGACCCATTGAAATGAATGGGTCCGCGATCCGTTATGCGGAGTTCCACACGAGCCCTTAGGGTGAGTTCACACTTCAGTGATTTGACCAGTGATTTCCATCAGTGATTGTGACCCACAATCACTGATGGAAGAACATAGACGTGTGATTCACATTTACGTGTCAGTGTTATGTCCGTGAAAAAAGCGCACGTGTTTCTTCCGTGAAGGATCCGTGGTTGGTCCGTGTGTCCGTTTTATTATCCGTGTGTCATATGTAATTCAATGACGTTGCTCAGCTGAAAATTCATTCCCAAAGAATCTCCTATTAGTCTTCAGTGAAAGACGGATGCAACACGTACACAAAACTGATATGTGTCAGTGATTTTCACGGACCCATAGACTTTAATGGGTGTGCTCTTCACCATGGATCAAAGTAGTGCATGTCCCCGTGATTTTTTAACTGACCCACGGTGAGTAAAAAAATGCTGAAATGTGAACAGACACATTAAAATTAATGGGTACGTGTGCTCTCCGCAGAAAATGCGGAAATGTGAACGAGGCCTAAGGCTTTACAGATTTACTACTTTGCTTCGGATTGTTGGATGTTTGACTTTGGAAAAACATTGATATTCTGGCGGAATCTTTCATTTTCATCATATTACCCCCTTCATTTGTACTAATATTCTAGCACTGAAATGGCCCCAAAGACATGCGTGAGGCCTGGTGTGCAAAATGTTCATTTTTCATGGCATTGTATAGCACACTGACCTTTTGCTGTTGCCCTCGTTGACATTTCAGTGCCTGTTTGACATCCACATTTCATCTGTGAAGATGTCTGTAAAGAATCCGTGTTTGGTCCGTATGTCCGATTTTTGCCCTCTGTGTGTCAGCCATATTCCACAGACACTCACCAGTTGAAAATTAATTTCCAGAGCATCTCTTATCAACGGTTCATGAAAAACCATTGATAGAACACGGATTGCCCTCCATGTTGTGTCAGTGGCAGGGGCATGACTACCATAGCGGCAGACCATGTGACTGCTATGGGGCCCAGGGCAAGAGGGGGCCCAGTCTTAGTTGGGATTATCTCCTCTTCCACAGGGGGTGACAACTTGGTCAGGACTCTACCCTCTAAAGGAACAACTTTTAGCAAATGAAGCAGTGGAAACATGGCCCAAGGGTCATTGAAAGGGGCTTAGGCAGAAACCCTTCTGTCTTGTGTTGGGGGCCTGGTTTGATAATTGCTATGGGGCCCTTAATTCTCTATGTACGCCACTGGTCAGTGGTTTTTCATGGACCCATAAACTTCGATGGGCCAAAGTGGTGCGCGTCTGTGATTTTTCCATTGACCCACTGTCCGTGGAAAACCACATTTAAAGTCAAAGGGGTACGTGTGCTGTCCACGGAGAACACATCTGTGATTCACTGAAGTGTGAACAAGGCCATAATATATTGCTGAGGTCAAAGGACAGAAAGGGAAATTGTCCATAGGGATATTTAAACGACTGGCTAGATTAATCACACTTTGTTAGTACGAGTCCGTTCTGTCTCATGACAGCTGGCGGCACTTTCCAGTATAACAAGCAGTCATGTTGATGATACATGCATCCACAGCAGCAAACTCATCCTTTCCAACCAATTTCAATACGGCTCATCAGCTTTAAAATTGATTGCACATTAAAAAGGTTTTATGTACAGTTCAGTGTAGTGCAGAACCCCAGACCAACCTAAGCTGATGCTTCCATCTGGCCTTTTACCTTGAGGTCTTATTATATTATGTCTACGTGTATTTTCTTAACTAAATCTTATTATACTGTGTCTATTTTTTCCTTAATTAAATCTTATTATATTGCATCTATTTTTCTTATCTAAATCTTATTATATTGCGTCTATTTTTGCTGAATTAAATCTTATTATATTGCATCTCTTTTTCTCAATTAAATCTTACTATACTGCGTCTATTTTTCTTAATTAAATCTTATTATATTGCGTCTATTTTTTCATAACTAAATCTTATTATATTGCGTCTATATTTCTTAGCTACACTATATCATATTATAGTATGTCTATTTTTTCTTAGCTAAATAAATAGATACTTATTCGGTGACTGTTTTTTGTTTTTTTTTTTGCTTTAGGTATTATGGAAGATGGGAAGTCAACTCAGACGTGTGTTACGGTGTCATCCTCCGGCAAAGAAACTCTCAAGAAAACAAATTCAGGAACACAATGTGGGAAACCAACAGTCTACTCCACAGGAACAAAGGCACAAAAACAGAAGAGCGTGTGCAGAACTACCGAGGTACAATCCTACAAGAGTGGCCAGGTCATGAATATCAGATTGGCACGGGTCTGACCCTTGGGACCCCCACTGATGTTTGCAGAGGCCTGCAGCGCTCAGTGAGTGGAAGGCCATTGATTTGCTGTGGCCTAGGTGCAGCTCAGTCCCATTTAAATGAATGGGGCTGGGCTGCAGTACCAAGCACAGACAGTATGCAATGTACGGCACTGTGCTTGATAAACAGTGAAGAGACCTGTGAAGAGTTGCCAGATAACCCCTTTAACAGGGCACGGAACTGATTTCATATCACATTGGTGGTCATATTAAAATAGTAACATAGTTTATAAGGCCGAAAAAAGACATCTGTCCATCCAGTTCGGCCTGTTTTCCTAAAAGTTGATCCAGAGGAAGGCAAAAAAACCCCTGTGAGGTAGAAGCCAATTTTCCCCACTTTAGGGAAAAAAATTCCTTCCCGACTCCAATCAGGCAATCAGAATTACTCCCTGGATCAACGACCCCTCTCTAGTAACTATAACCTGTAATATTATTACCCTCCAGAAATACATCCAGGCCCCTCTTGAACTCTTTTAGTGAACTTACCATTACCACCTCCTCAGGCAGAGAGTTCCATAGTCTCACTGCTCTTACCGTAAAGAATTTTCTATATTTGTGTACAAACCTTCTTTCCTCCAGACGCAGAGGATGTCCCCTCGTCACAGTCACAGTCCTGGGGATAAATAGATCATGGAAAAGATCTCTGTACTGACCCCTGATATATTTATACATGGTTATTAGATCTCCCCTCAGTTGTCTTTTTTCTAAAGTGAATAACCCTAATTTTGATAATCTTTCTGGGTACTGTAGTCCACCCACTCCAGTTAATACTTTAGTTGCCCTCCTCTGAACCCTCTCCAGCTCTGCTATGTCTGCCTTGTTCACAGGAGCCCAGAACTGTACACAGTACTCCATGTGCGGTCTGACTAGTGATTTGTAAAGCGGCAGGACTATGTTCTCATCACGGGCATCTATGCCCCTTTTGATGCAACCCATTATCTTATTGGCCTTGGCAGCAGCTGTCTGACACTGGTTTTTACAGCTTAGTTTGCTGTTCACTACAATTCCTAGGTCCTTTTCCATGTCAGAGTTACCCAATATTTTACGATTTAGTATGTACTGGTGACTTGCATTATTCCTTCCCATATGCATAACCTTACATTTGTCAGTGTTAAACTTCATCTGCCACTTCTCTGCCCAAGCCTCCAGTTTATCCAGATCCATCTGTAGCAGTGTACTGTCCTCTTCTGTGTTAATTACTTTACACAGTTTAGTGTCATCTGCAAAAATTGATATTTTACTGTGCAAGCCTTCTACAAGATCATTAATAAATATATTGAAGAGAATAGGGCCCAATACTGACCCCTGTGGTACCACACTAGTGACAGTGACCCAATCTGAATATGTGCCGTTAATAACCACCCTCTGTTTTCTATCACTGAGCAAGTTACTTACCCACATACAGATATTTTCTCCCAGGCCAAGCATTCTCATTTCATATACTAACCTTTTATGTGGTACCTTGTCAAATGCTTTGGAGAAGTCCAGATATACGACATCCATTGATTAGCCACGGTCCAGTCTAGAACTTACCTCCTCACAGAAACTGATTAAATTGGTTTGACATGACCGATCCCTCATGAAGCCATGCTGATATGGAGTTATTTGCTTATTTTGATTGAGGTACTCCAAGATAGCATCTCTTAGAAAACCCTCAAACAGTTTACCCACGACAGATGTTAAACTTACCGGCCTATAGTTTCCAGGCTCTGTTTTTGGTCCCTTTTTGAATATTGGCACCACATTTGCTATGCGCCAATGTGGAACACTGCCTGTCAGTATAGAGTCCTTAACGCAGCTCTACTTCTTCCTGGGTCAGACAGGGCACTTTTAAAGGGGAATTTACTTTTATATTCTGCATTTCATCTGATAGTTTATTTTCCTCAGTGAATACAGTGGAGAAAAAGATATTTAGTAGCTTTGCTTTCTCCTCATCGCTCTCTGCTACTCCCCCCTCATTACTCTGTAAGGGGCCGACACCTTCAGGTTTATACTTTTTACCATTTATATAATTAAAGAACATTTTATGGTTAGTTTTACTCTCTTTAGTAATTAATCTCTCGGTCTCTAGTTTGGCTGTTTTTATTTGTCTTTTACATATTCTATTTTTTTCCTTATAGTTTTTCAATGCTTCCTTGCTCCCCTCCTGTTTTAGTGATTTAAATGCTTTCTGTTTGTCATTTATTGCTTTCTTTACAGTTCTGTTTATCCACATTGTTTTTTTCTTGTTCCTTAACCTTTTATTCCCATAAGGTATGTACCTCTCACAATTAGATATTAGGATGCTTTTAAAAATATCTCATTGAGTTTGCATATTTATTACACCTTACTCCAAACTTGACTATGTGGCTAAAATCAATGAGAGTGCTTCATAACAGGAAACAGAAAGTTGTTCCCAATAATTGTCCAGTGTAAATGTGCTACCAATCACCCGCCAAGCAAGCAAATGATTGTTCATCATGTGATCATATCTTTTGACTGAAAGACAAAATTCTACTTTCTGCCTCTCAATTAATCAGTCAACAAGCTGCTGTAGCCTTTATTGGTACTTTCCTGACAGCCCATAAACATTCACTTTAGCTAAAGTCTTATCAGTTTGATTTCACTTAATTGTTCCTGAGCTGTCAGGAATTCAGGGATAAGGATTACAGATTCAGCTCTCCGAACAGGTGCCAGAGATTCACTGATAAAGAAAGAAAGGAATAGATGGAAGATGTGCAATGTGCCACCCCCAGGGCCGATCGTGTCCCAGGTCTATAGGAATGCCGAGTGGTGTGGTTCGGCCTTAATAGTCTCTGTGTGTCACGGTGCTCCTAACTGGATACAGCCAATCCCTAGGGTTAGGCTCCCAAGCAATGACAAGGGAATGTTGAGGTAGGAGATGGCGAATAAATATCAAGTCCTGACCTTGATAAAGTTAAACAGCTGTACTTGGGTAAACTTGCATCTAAACAATATTTAGGCTTTCTCTTGGTTCCAGCAGGCTTTAGCATAAACTGGCAGGCAAACTTGATAACTCTGCTTTCTTTCTTTCTCTGCTGGACTGACAGGCACGCTTAATAACTCTGCTTTCTTTCTCTCTGCTGTGCTAAACTCTGTTTGGGTCTCGTTACTGGACCTTTGGTCGGTTCTGGTATCCTTGGATTGGGGTGCCTTGGGCTGTTGTCTCCCTCCTGACTCCTGACTGGGGCTCTATGAGCTATTTCCCTTTGGAGAGACTCCTGCCGCAGCCAGAGAACTTTTTCCCTCTTTGCTGCTACTTCTTTCAGGTCTTCTCAGCTTCAATATGGATTCTAAACTGGAATCAACTAGATAACTATAACCCCTCCCTTCTGGTAGGAAGCAGGACTGGTCCACTTCTGTCCAAAGAGGGGAGAATAGAATGGTAATTTCCATTCTGTCTAGATCTCTCTCTCTCTCTCTC
Organism: Rhinella marina; assembly: GCA_900303285.1. NCBI lineage: Eukaryota > Metazoa > Chordata > Amphibia > Anura > Bufonidae > Rhinella > Rhinella marina. The sequence continues at coordinate 37,340 of ONZH01016965.1, read as the reverse complement.
TCTCTCTCTCTCTGCCATATACACTGCCGTCTGCTAGTGAACCAGGCATATTAAATTAATACAACAGTTACAAGATAGTAAAATCAATGCACACTTGAGAAGGACCTGGAAATAAATACACAGAATGACATTGGTGTTACAATAACAGACAGTAGCGGAGTGAAAGAATAGTAACACCACTCTGGGTGTTACAGATGCACTGAAAGTTGTAGAGGAAAACCTGTTTTCCAGGAGTTTTACAGTAATGACCTATCCTCTGGTCATCAGTATTTGATTGGTGGATGTCCAACACCCAGAACCCATGAGGATCAGCTGTTTGAGAAAGCAGTGGTACTCACAGTAGCGCCACAACCTTCTCTCAGCTTTCTTAAGGCCAGTGACAATACGTTGGGGCTGAGCACAATACCATGCACAGCCACTATACCATGTATGGCACTGTGCTTGGTGAGCATGGAGAAGGCTGCAGCACTCACAGGAGCAACGGTGCCTTCTCAAACAGCTGATCAGTGGGTGTCCTGGGTGTTGGACCCCCATGATTAGATACTGATGACCTATCCAGAGGTCACAAATTTTGGAACAACTTATTTCTTTTTTGTACACCACTCTGAAACTATTTTTAAATAATGTGGCCAGGCTTAAAAGGGGTATCCCATGATTAAAGTAAAAAATGAAAATCATACATAATCTGTGCATGACAGCTTATTTTTAACAAAGCTAGAACCAGCCCAGACCCTTACATGGATCCAGAGAGCTCTCCAGTCATTGCTTCAATTGTTCTGCTAGATTTATTTAAAAGGAGTCTTTCACCTGTTTTTCATCTATATAACTAACAGCACTGCCCCACAGAAGATTGCAGACACATCCCAGACATACCTGTGTGCACTTTGTGCCTTTATTAAATGTCCAGGAAAAGCACTTTTATTCTGCTGGAAAACAGCTCCCAAGTGCCCAGCGGAAAGTGAAACTGAAAACAGCTTTCTCTCCCAACTCAATTTCTAACAGTTATATCTCTGACTTTGGTATCATTTGAAAACTTGGAATGCCAGCTTTCAAAGAAGGTCTGAACCATTTTTCTATCTGCTACCAATCCCAAGATATGAGAAGCTAAAGCAGCCCTCCCCTCTTTGGTTTGGTTTGCTTTGAGCACTTGGAGCAGCAGAGCTGGGCACTTGGGAGCTGTTTTCCTGCAGACTAAAAGTGCTTTTCCTGGACATGTAATACAGACACAAAGTGCACACAGGTATGTCTGGGATGTGTCTGCAATCTTCTGTGGTGCAGTGCTCTTAGCTATATTGGTAAAAAACAAGTGAAAGACTCCCCTTAAGGCTGTCAGGTTAGGGTGTGTGTCCTTTCTGAGGGAGTCTGACCTTTCTGCTGAAGGATGGAACTGAGCATGTGCTTCAATCTCAGTGAGCAGGACAGAGAAATTACAAAAAGTGCAAACAGCAGGTGGCGCTATACAGATAGAAGTCAGTGAAAAACTCAGTAGCTGTAATACATTTTTCAATTACATGCAATTACAAAAGTATTCACATCCAGGTGCTGGTTTGAAAACGGTAGAAGATTTTTCATGGGACAGACCCCGTTAATGGGAGGGGACAATACATATAGATATGCTATAATTTACACTAGAAACTAGTGAAAATTATAGTCCAAATATACACTAGCTCATAGCTGATGTAGATTTGCTTGTTAGCTGCATGTGACAGCAGGCTACATTTGATAAATTTCACGTAAATTATAGCAAATCAGACTAAAAAAAACATCAAATATTCCCCTCATTGTGTTACCCAATGCAAGTCAGTTTGGCATCATTTTGTATAATGACTATTCTAATCATAGAAGTCTGTCTTTTAAAGATCACCTATCGCCAAGATCAACCCTATGAAACCAGGCGTACAGATGGTTGGGTTGACCCTGCTGATTAAAATAATACTTGTATTGTGAAAATTGGTTGTGGTATACGAGTGAAAATACAATTTTATTTGTTCCTGCCGATTAAGGCTTCAGTGCACTGAGGGGTGGGGCAAGCCCTGGAAGGCTGGGGAGCTGAAGTGCACTGAAGCCCTCATTTGCATAAAGAAAAAAGGTCTTTTTCTCAGGAATGCTGGATCTAATCTTCACAGGAGAGATATAATTTTAATGAGCTGGGTCAACCCTACCAGGAAGAATGCCTTGTTTAATAGGATTGATACTGCTGACAGGAACGTTTAATATCTGACCCCAGCCTTTTAGTCTCATTTTCCTAGATTTGCTCTATAAACAGCTGACAATTTCAAGTTCTGTTGAAGTAAAGCAAAGACAGTCTGCAGTCAGCCATCATTTCTTTACAAACTAGTGAGACAAAAACCTGACATAGTTTATTCCACTCTAGTGTGAAATTCTGTAATTTATGTGAGATTATAGAAAACTGCTGCAGCAGGCAAAGTGGCTTGTTTTCAGCAGTATTGTATGTTTGTGACTGCTCCAGAGCCACTGTATGGCATAGAAAAAAGGTAAATTAAATTTTATGTCTTGCAGTGAGACCAATTGTATTTCTGCTATTTTTGGTCATGGCACAAGTAGCCTTGGCGTTGCTTTCAATATTTTTTTCTTGGTCCTAGAGGCAAATGCTAAAACAGACAAAAACAGACAAGCCACCACAGCCTATGTGCAGGGGTGGATTGGGATCTTAAAGGGAACCTGTCATAAACTTTATACTGACCTCACTGATGGCATCATAAATTAGTGACAGAAATGCTGATTTCAGCAGTGTGTCACTTGTGAGCTAAATAAGTGGTTGCTGAGAACCAGAATCTTAATCATTGCAGTATAGGCCTTGAAAAGAGTCAAATCTACCTGAGAAGAGTCATGTTTATTCCTAATCTCCTGCTCTCCCTGCCCATCTGCTGATGATTGGCAGTTCTCTCCTAGAGAGAAAAGGAGAAAACTAGGTAGAAGCCTGTCAGTCATCAGCAGGTGGGCAGGGAGAGCAGGAATTCATGAATAACCAGGTCTCCTCTCAGGTGGCCAGGACTCTTTTCCAGGCCCAGTCTGCAATGATTGTGAAGTTGGTTCTTGGCAACCACTTACTTTTAACTTAGAAATGACAGACCTCGAAAATATACTCACCTGTCTCTACTTTATTCTGCCGTTAGTATGGGCAGCATAAAGTTGATGACAGGTTCCCTTTAAATGGGTTGCACCATGAAAAAGGGTTTGTTTTTTCCCTGTTTCCTCCATCCACCTCAGTGAGGTGGTCGCACCCTCTCAATTTAAATCTTCAACTGCCACCAGCCATGTCTTCTGTTATAAGCTGTGACAGTTACAGGGAAAGGGCTTCAGGGTCACACACCCTGAGAAAGGACATGCCCCCTGAGCTAGAACGCATTCCCTAACAAAGGACATGCCCCCTTAGAGAAAGGACATGTCCCCTGAGATAGGACACGCCCCTGAGGTGCCAGCTTGAAATAAATCTAGCAGAGCAATTGGAGCAACTGGATCTATGTGAGGTACAGGGCAGGTTCTAGCTTAGCATGTCCTATATGATTTCTGATGTTCATTTTTTACATCAGTCATGGTATAACCCCTTTAAAGTGGCCCTGCCTTGGCCTCATATTTTAGGTCTGAATGGGCAGCAAGCAGGGAGCAACACAAAAAGGTGGGCTCAACAAACCTTCAGCCAAAGCCTCACTGGTGTTAGGTGGGGCCAATGCAAAAATACAATGGAATACCCCTTAAAGACAATAGGAAAGAGTTCCCTGACCCTCAGGAACTCCACTCCTTCCTTGCTGCTGTGATTGACAGGGCCAGGCAGTGGCAAAGCAGTGAGGGAGGGGCTGACCACAGAAATGAGTGGAGCCTGGGTGCAACAAGAGCAATGGTGACGCCCTCATTGCACCAAAGGCCTTATTAAGAAAAAGTCTTGGATCAGCAAAAGAAAAGCAGCACTTTAATCAGGTGAACCACAGCTATGTGTCTATGCAAACAGTTAAGCAGCAAGCCCCCATGGGAGTGGGAGTGGCCCTGATGTAGTTTTGTAGTGCCACGGTGTCCTACCTTAGGCTGTCGCTCCCTGGGGTCCATTGCAGTGAAAGTTGTAGTATGAGGCTAGAGTTGAACATAACAAAGTCCTTTTCACTAAGCGCAATGTGGAACTTACAGTACATACAGTAGCAATAGTATAATATATACAGTAGCAACAGGCTTTAGTACAATTCTTGCCTGGCACCAGCAAGGATATAGAAACAGGTTGGTTGTTGACAATTCAACACTTAGATGATACTGGCCTAGTGGTTCTTTGGTGATGAGGGTGTCTTTAGCCGTATTCCCTCACCTCACAGCAGTATCTGTAGAAGCTGAATATTGCAGTTCACTCTGCTGTCTTCATCTTCTAACTATGTAATGGGAAGGATCGCTCCCATAGACTTGTATGGGAGCGATCCTTCCCGTTGAAATGAATGGGGTGGTTAGGTGTAATTACACCTACTCACCACTACCCCGTTATGGCCAGCATGTAAACAGTGAAAAGGAGGCAGCGCTGGTACAGCTGATCGGCGGGGGTGCCAGGTGTCGGACCCCCACCGATCTGATATTGATGACCTATCCTGAGGATAGGTCATCAATAAATTTAACTTGGAGAACCCCTTTAACTAATTTTAGTAGCCCCAGGTCTGAGGTACTACACACCCCCATGGTGAAAGTCAAGCTATCCTCGGATTGTCCAAGGCCACATCTCTCACTGACCTCCTCCCTTCCATTTCTATGGAGAGACCAAGGACATAAGTACTTATACATACATACATACATACATTGCCTAGGCTTACAGTTCTAACTACCAGGTGAGGTGTTAACTACCTACTACTACCAACTAAAATGGATAAAAAGTCCATGGCAGAGGGTAAGTTGCTTAAACGTTGCAGTGAACAATGTGTCCCACACTTGTGTTTCTTCACAAAGAGTCCTGGTAACGCAAATGATGGGCACAAGGGGCTCAGGTAATTGTTTGAGTCCATCCCTTGGTTGCTGGCTTGTAACATTGCAATAACATCTAAAGGAGCGTAGGTGGCATTTCAGTCCATTCCTTGAGGCATGTGACTTGGAATGTTGCTTAACCAATCTCAGGTGTTTTTTTTCTTAACCTGAGAAGGTATGATTCAATAGGGGCCAACTTGAAATAGATGAAGGGAGTCCCTTTTGTAGGTAAGAGGTAGGATGGTGGCTGCCTAAGGCCCGAACATTAAAACAAACAGGGACCAGTCTCATGAATCTCACAGCTCGTCAGGCTCCTAGGTTTTTCAGCTTTACTGAAGAACTTCAGGCATGGTCGAAACCCATGGCCTTTTCTGCAGCAACTGGATACTGAAATGTGGAATCCTCAGGGCTGTTATTGCTGGCTATAGTGCTCTCTGCAGCTATAACTTCAGGGGAGACTTCATCTATGATCCTCTTGTGACCTCCAGTGGCCACAGACTTAACTGCAGGATCACTGGCTGCTTGAGCTAATGAAGAGGGCCCACATGACCCAAATGTTCTGTTTGAGCTTGAGGATTAAGTGTATCTGGCTTGGGAGATAATGGCAAAAAGGTTTAAGTATTCTCAAATCCTGGCCTACATCCATTGCACTGGCCAGTGCAGGGCACGCTGAGAGCCGTCGCTTCTCTCAGGCAGCCTGGATCTCCTGAATTTTGGGCTTGTCACCCCACATCAACCCCCAATCTGGGTTGTGCTGCCATCTCAACATTGAGCTTCATCTCAGATTTCCTGTTGGCAGTAACACAGGAAATTCTGTAAAGACAGGGCTTTCTCTTCCCGCTCTGGAGCTGGGTGGATCTTTTTTTTCCCGCTTTAAAGGTGGCATGGCAGCATAAGAATCCCATGGCCAAAATGAGTGGTTAACCCTTAATGTGCAGGAGTGTCACTTGTGGTTCAGTTCCCAGCAGTAATAAAGTAATTTTTCAGGGGTTTAAACAACAATTTGGGGAATGTTGCATGAAAGCACGGAGGCTCATCTTGTTTTTAATGCCAGTTTATGTAGATAGTTCCTGTGGGAACCAGTGTAGAAGATGGGAGTAGTAGTGGCCCTGATGCAGTGTTGTGGTGTCATGGTTGTCGCTCCCTGGTTTCCATTGCAGTGAAAGTTATAGCACTGAAGAATGAGGCTAGAGTGGAATGTAAAAAAATCCTTTTTACTAAGTGCAACATGGAACTTGAAAATATATACAGTAGCAGCAGGCTTTAGTGCAATTATTTTCTGGCACCAGCGAAGATATAGAGGCAGCTTCGTTGTTGGCAATTTAGCGCTTAGGTGATACTGGCCTAGTGGTAGTCTACTGATGGGTGTCTTAGCTGTAGTCCCTCACCTGACAGCAGTGTCTGTAGATATATTTCTAGATTTCTTGAGGCAATCTAGTAATGGTTCTATCTGGAGAAATCTAAAATAGGAGTAGGAGCACTGCGGTCTGCATCCTCTCCACACTGTAGCTACACAGGAACTCTCCCTTCTGGCAGGAAGCAGGACAAACCCACTACTACCAAGAGGGGAGGAACAGGGTGGTTAACTCTGTTCCTGCCAACATTTGCCATACATTCCTTGCTGGTAGTAATAGACAATAAACAATTTGTAGTACCCCCAGGTCTGGGGTAGTACAGATAGAGTGGTCACTGGTGAAAGATTCCCTTTAAATGGGGGAAGTTATGTAATAGTAATGTAATGGTGTAATGTAGGGACCAGTCATCACTAGGCATCTTGTGCCTCCTAAATATCTAGTCAACCATTAAACTAAACTTATTTGCTGTGCTTGCATTTTTGTGGTGGCAATTTTTTATGCCAAAATGACAACAGGAAGTGCAGCCATATTGCCAACGAATATGGCCGCACTGCCTGTTGTCCCTTTTGTAGAACAGAAAAATACCAATGTTTCTGTTACCAAGACTTTTTATATTACTCTTACTTCTGATTTACTTGTACGATTATACAAGCAGCTTTACGTTTTGAGTTGAAATCTTCGCTACCGACTGAGGCTGTGATCCAGCAATCGATGATCTGTCATGTCAGGAAGAGTGAATTGTTCCATCCAATTTGTTTATTCACTGAATTCCCTTATCTACAATTAATCAGTCTAATATACTCATACATTTGGCAAAAGAAAATGTCAAATCTGTCAATCTAATTTGCCCTGTGAATCCCACAGCCGGATGGATCGCAAGTCATTTTTAGTCATCAGCGTCAAACCAGTTCTGGTTTATAGCTCGTGTCATGCAACAAGATGGTATGGCTGATGCCTAATTTAATAAAGGCGAAAAAAATTTATAGACATCAAAGCCTTCAAGGGGTTGTGTCACTTCACCAAATGGCATTTATCTTGTAGAGAAAGTTAATACAAGCCACTTACTCATATATTGTTATTACCCATATTGCTTCCTTTGCTGGCTGAATTCATTTCTCCATCACATTATACACTGCTGGTTTCCATGGTTACAACCACCCTGTAATCCAGCAACGGTGGCCATGCTTGCACACTAAAGAAAAAAGCATCACTGTGCACTCTCATGGTCCTGCCCACCAGACAGACCGGTGCTTTTTCCTAGAGTGTGCAAGCACGACCACTGCTGCTAGATTGCAAGGTGGTCGAACCATGGAAATGAGCAGCGTATGATGTGATGGAAAAATAAACCCAGCCAGCAAAGGAAACAATATGGATTATCACAATACATCAGTAAGTGCTTTGTAATAACTTTCTCTATATGATAAATACCACTTACTGAAGTGAGACAACCCCTTTAAAGGCTATGGACAGATTTGGGGGCAATTTTTTCTATGATTGCATTTTACCCATTTTTTTAGCTAAAAATAATTTCTTCAATTGGTCTTTATTAAAGAAAAAATTTAACCATTCTGTCACAAAGGATTAACTGTTAGTCTAGTTGTGTTAAGCGTACTTTCCCTTTGTCAGGTCATCTAATAAAGTTTAGCTCTAAATTACTAAAAGGTCATAAACACTTATTTAAGCCACATTCTTATCAGTAAGATAAGAATTGAGCTATAATGAGTGTTTAGGAGGTCAGAGATCAGAGATAAGGAGCCATCAGCTAAGTTGCCTAAAGGAACAGAGTGAAAATTCAGAGCCTGCTACTAGAGAATCCCAAGGCTGCGCAGAGAAACGGGGCTCAACATTTTTAATACCAACTGAAAAAATTATTTTTATCAAAAAATGAGAACAATAATAAATAATTGTTCCCAAAGGTGCACATAGCCTTTAAGGCCCCCATACACATTAGTGTATTATTGACTAAATCTGCAGTCTTGTGGAAAAGGCCTTAGACGGTGGACATGCTACAGCCCTTTTATTTTCTGGTGACCAAAATCTGTAATTGATCAATAGTCTACAAAATGTCTATCTCAATGTAAAGAGTAAGGAAGGCTTTGTCTGTCCCACCAGCACTGGGGCACTGTACATGATTACATATTATTCTCCGCACAGGATGGCATGATACTTTAAAATTTAACATCAATCAAGTCACTCATTGTGAGATACAAACTTGTATGTGTGCATCTCTCTTGAATATTAGACTTGCAATTTTTCAATATATTTACAGTTCTGTATAGTTCTTTACTTCATCACTAGTCCCATAGTGCCCATGCTTAGGGTCTCTCACACCTTTTATGACCTCCTCATGTACAACTATCAGTGACTGAAAGCTATCTCTGTATACACACTTACACAGAGAATGCTATCAATCACTGATAACACCTCCCCTGTGTACAACTATCAGTGAGTGACAGCTATCTCTGTATACACACTTACACAGAGAATGCTATCAATCACTGATAACACCTCCCCTGTGTACAACTATCAGTGAATGACAGCTATCTCTGTATACATACTTACACAGAGAATGCTTTCAATTACTGATAACACCTCCCCTGTGTACAACTATCAGTGAGTGACAGCTATCTCTGTATACACACTTACACAGAGAATGCTGTGAATCACTGATAATACTTCCCCTGTGTACAGTTATCAGTGACTGACAGCTATCTCTGTATACACTCTCACACAGAGAATGCTATGAATCACTGGTAACACCTCCCCCATGTACAGCTATCAGTGACTGACAGCTATGTTTGTATATACACTTACACAGAGAATGTTATCAATCAATGGTAACACTTCCCCATGACCAATGAAATTAGAGATCGCAGAGATATAAATGTATAAAATACAGAACCTTTTCCAACAAAACTATACATCACTATACATCCTCTTTAATCTACAGTTCTTCATTTCACCCTTGGCTGAGGATGAGGTAAAAGACGTGAAGCTGCCACCAGCGATTTAGAGTTAAATTCTCTGACTTAGCAGCAGAATAAATCTGTGAAATTGTGCCTCTATGATAATGTCTCTTACATGTTTCCTAATGAACAAGAGCGGCTTGTAGATTTGTCCTGTACGTGTCAGCGTCTACCGGTACGCATAACATTAGTATAATTGTCCTCCTGGTTAACAGCATTTCATTATAGGTCAATCCATTAGCAATAAGATAACTCAAGTAATGGGCTGTGGGGCTAAAGTGGGTCAGTGTTGACTACCCTGGGCTAATATTATACTTAATACTGCAATTCTTCATGGTTGCCAAGATTGCGGTAAAATGACCAGGAGTGGATGCTAAGCAAGTAAACCCAAACCGTGCAATTTATAGCACTGGTTCTGCAAAATGTGACTATTACAATGCTGGGCGGGAAAATGGTGGATTAATTATGTATTTGTAGGGTTGCTTACTTGTGCTATAGAGCAGCACTGGGCAGTACACGTGGCATTACAGTCAGGGACAAAACTCAAAATGGGACTTGGGTTTGCCTGTCAGCTGCCACCCATTGGACATGTACAGTACTGTCAAACTTAAGCTAGTCAATGAACAGGGCCCAAATAGTCATTTTGGCCCTTCAGGGATTCACCAGATGTCGGGATTGGAGAATGGGGCACCTCCTTCCCAAATTGGGCAGCACGTGGCTCAGTGTTTAGCACTGTTTCCTTGCAGCGCTGGGGTCCTAGGTTTGAATCCAACCATGGACAACATCTGCTTGGAGTTTGTATGTTTTCACAGTGTGTGTGTTGGTGTTCTCCGCTTTCCTCCCACACTCCAAAGACATCTAAGGGACCTTAGATTATAAGCCCCATTGGGGACAGCTTGATGCTAATGTCTGTGAAGCGCTGCAGAATATGTCAGCGCTATATAAGTGCATAAATAATTTTGAAAATTCCATATCGGAAAGTTTTTTGAATGGGTTATTTATATAGCCTCATGTATAGTGTAGATGTGGAAGGGAGCTCAGGTGGACCTGACAATTTAAATGGATGGGGCCTAGATATTTGCAGGCATGCTATATACACATACCGCTCCTATGGGACCCTGGATATTGCCAGCGAATTCCTCTCCATTTCCAAGGCACCGATTTCTAATGGAGAAACCAAGATTTGGGGAGGGTGACCTCTGTTCTTTCCTCTGTGACTGTAAGTGCTGGTGCTAGGGCGTAGTTAAAGAAGGAACAACATTTAGAAATAGAGCTAGGGCAGCAACCTGAAATTTGGTCCCAGGTGAAAGCAAGTCTAGCTATAGCTCTTGCTGGTATATATACAGTTTCCACAGAGCTGATGCATACAGTCAGTGACAGTTTCCATAGAGCTGCCAATTCAAGAAGAGCTACAAAGATTGTGGCAGGGGTTAATAAGTGGGCAAGAGTGTCTCTTTTTGAGAGGTTGGACAATTTAATTTAAAGGGAGTCTATCAATACTTGTGATCATGCTAAATTGTTGACCACACTTGATAGGAGAGCAGGACGATCATACCTTTTTAATGGAGGTTTTATTATTAGGAGTAGGGTGGAAATAAAGTTTTATACTTCCAGGATCTGCTCCTGCAAGTGAAAGCAGAGCTTCACTGTGAAGTGCTATCTGCATTGAGCCTCTTCATAGCCCCTCCTACAGCTGTCACGGAGAGCAGACAGGAGGGGCCGTGAAGAGCCTCAATGCAGATAGCACTTCACAGTGAAGCCCTGCCTCCTGGTCATTTGCAGATGCAGGACCTGGCAGAAGAAAACTTCATATTCTCACTACTCCTGACGAGAAAAGCTCCACAAAAGGTATGTTTTTACTCATCTGCCCAGCCCGTACCTAGTGCTGTCAGCAGCTTTGCATGGTCAAAACTGCTGACAGGCCCCATCTTCTCTGTGTCTGGGCCCAGGGAAGAAAGGTCTATTTTGATTATTGTGTCCCTCCCTCCTCAATTTCATAATGTTTTTGCACATTGCTATGATATCCCATAACATTTGGAATTTCGGATCAATGCTGGACCGGCACCCAGACCTCCCACAATCCCCACTGCAGGCCAGCTCCATTCAAATTAATGGGCCTCTATTGCTGTTCCCTGCATCAGGACAATGTGCAAGAAAGCACAGCAAGGAAGCCATATAGAAACCCTTTAGATATAAGTAGCAGAAAAGATTTCAGGTGTCAACTGCTCCACAGACCTACCTATAGAAACTAGGAGATGGGACCACATGATACACACTGGTGGTCATCTGCAGCCCGAGTCTGCTATATGGGGACTTGTAGACTTGCCCATGTTTATTTGACTCTGGCTGGAGTAGTACCAGGTCTGCTCTTCTATGAGTTCGCTGAGCCATACTTTAATTTTTGCAATGCGTCTGACAGATTATTTTACGTCTCCGAAACTCCATTGGGGCTCATTAGTTTTCTCCTTTATTTTCGACAGGCCAAAAGAGAAAGCAAACGGATGACCAAAAAAGAAGTCACAATCAACTTACCGAAAAGCATCAGGCCAATGGACAGCGATGGACGGATTGCCGAGAACTGTGTTAATTAGCCTGGGACAGGAAGACGCTCACAGGGACTCATTAGAAACAATTTGCGCACTTTAATTAAAGAAGCTGAATGCCGCAGGGAAAGAGAAATCTTCTAAGAACTGATCGACTCATTATTTTCTTAAAGATGTTGCTCTCTATTTTGCAAGCAGATACAAGACGTGACAAGAGGGGCGGTGGAGGAAAAACAGGGGCGCAAAAGTTTGCTGCTGAGTGCCTTCAGTAAGGCATCGGTCTGATGGGAATGTGGAAAGTCATGTGGACGATTGAGCTTGTAGATTTTTGGTAGATGAGGTGCAGGGGATTATAATAGTCGCAGTAAGAACATCCTGCACCGTTTATCATGCATCATATAATACATAGCCTCCTTAGCTTCTTGAGAACATCTCAAACCTTTTCAAACTGATAGTATAGTATCTCTCTTATATAGTAACATAAAACGGAGGCCTGTGTTTTGTGATTATACTACTACTCCTATTATTGGATGTGTGCTTTCCAGTGGCTTGGACGCTGCATGCAATAACTGACAAGGTTTCATCTTTAGACTCTAAGCCGATTCTTCTACATACAGGTTCACGGTAACATCTTGTATTGCTGTCAGTGACTCTAGGGCTTCAGGACGGTGTACATGATAGTTTATGCTTTTTGTGTGATTGCTTTTTGTACAGTCCTGAGACAGGTTCACTTTAATCGCAGACATGTATAACATATTCATGAAGTAAATGTGGGATCTGTAGGACAACCTCCCAAACTAACCATGGTTAGACAGATGACTTGGTGGGACAATTGTCACGGAACGTGGGCAACGCAGTCTGGATGCACCTTTTATGTTGGCACACAGTTCCTACAAGTCCACACAGAATCCCTAGGAGTCCCTATACAGATGCCCACAGTGTCCCTACAGGTCCATATTATGGACCAGTAAGAATTTCATGCTTTGCCCTATGGGCCTCACCACTGCCGTATTAGCCTCACGGTCAGGTTTCCTGATGCCATTTTGGAAACCAAAAAAAGAATTGAATTTTTAAAAAAAGATAAGTCGTGCCTGTACTTTACATTTTATCTCCTTATGATCCACAAACTACCAAAATGCATCAGTTAACCTGACCATGAGGCCATACCCTTGCAGATCCATACAACACTAATCCATAACATGGCTGTGTGCATGAATCCTGAAGTAATACCTGTCTGATGCTTTGAGTGATCTGGCATCAGTCATTTTCTGAGCCATACATAGATAGGGCTTCCCCCATTTTGCACCGAGAAATACCTCCAGTAAGAACAGCAATCTGCTGCACCTCGTGTATAGTTAGCACATTTAGCACCTTTTGGTTACACATTTTACATGGTTGTATTAGGCTACTTTCACACTAGCGTTTTATAATTCTGGTATTGAGTTCCGTCATAGGGGCTCAATACCGGAATAAAACGCTTCAGTTTTGTCCCCATTCATTGTCAATAGGGACAAAACTGAACTGAAGACAACGTAATGCTCCTAAAAGCATTCTGTTCCGTCTTCAGACCAGAGAACAAACTGCAGCATGCTGCGGTTTGCTCTCCGTACTGTTTATCCGCACCAAGACGGATCCGGAATGACCCCCAATGGAAGTCAATGGGGACGGATCCGTTTGGTGTGACACAATGGTGAACGGTTCCGTCACCTGCACACATACATACATATACACACACATACAGACATACACATAAACATACACAGACATATACACATACAAATACACATACATACTTACATGCTCCCGGCAGGTCTCCACAGCGCAGGAGGAGCAGGACGGCACGCACATAGGACGATTCCACCTGGCGCCCAGCAGAGGGCGCTGTGGGGAATTGTCCTATGTGCGCCCCGTCCTGTATGTGTATATGTCTGTGTGTGTGTGTCTGTACTGTGTGACATGTGTGGGGCCGGAGCGCGGCTCCGGCCCCACACATGTCCCTGCAGCAGCACGGATCCGGCGCACCCTTCACCTGCCGGATCCTTAGGAGCCTTAGACGTTGACAGGAGTTTCCTCCACAAGGTCAATTATCTGGTTTGATGTCCCAACATTACCATAGATTTGATAACCCCTTGTAATTACCCTTCCACAGGAAAGACTAAATGTACTGTGCTGACCCAGGAAATTAGAGGGTACAGCTAAGAAGAATATGATCTCTGTTCGCCCTTTGAGGCCTGTATCACGAGATCTCAACAGATCATGCTTTACAACAGGTTTAGAGTCGCCCTTAGAGCAGGACTAGTTCTACTACCCTGATGGCGGTCCATCTTGTAGAGGTGTCTCTTCTTAAAGTGCATCTGATTACACAACACTTATATGGGTTTTGTGCTCTGAAAAGTCCCAAACGGACTGAGAAAGATCTAGTTAGGGCAATGAAAGCCTAATACACATGTCCGATGCAGAAGCTTTCTACTTAGGAGCTCTCCTAACCCAAAGTCCTAACCCAGCACTCCTTTGATTAGTACAGTGGTTATGCTGAAATACAGCACTTCAAAAAGTTGGGTTTCATCAACTCCAGTCAGTAACATTGTGCACAAAGAGATGAACTTCTCAACTCCTGCTAAGCTAGGATCTGTGTGTTGTGATACAGTCGGCCATCAGGCATTGACAGGATCCGACAACTGCAATGTCCAACAGGACCCAAACATGTGAACATCCAACTATATCTAAGTATATTTTTATGGTGACATCATGTATCTTGATTTCTATGATGTCACCACATGAGTAAATTAGATCTGATGTATCATGGACGTGGAATTCCAATCAAAAAATGTCCCATCCTTTTAACCCATGGCCTTTCTGTAGTTTTGATGCCAATGGTCCATGAAGACCCTGGAAATTCAGTATAAAATTGAGACTTTTTTTAGCAGATGTCTAAATGAGTGTGTTGGCTATAATTTAATGAAATGGGTTGTCTGGGCTACCAATATCCTCAAGACAGGTCATCAATATGCGATCATTGGGGGTCCAACACCCAACACCCCCACCCATCAGCTGTTTTAGGCAGTCTTGGCGCCAGGAACTATACAGCGTAAGGAGCAGAAGCAAAATGCTCTATATACTGTGCAGTTTCTGGCATCATCGTACTGCAGCTCAGCTCCCACTTGAAGTGCAATACCCCAGCTTGTCCAACACACAGTGTACGGATCCTTATGCTTCCAGCTCCATATACTATATAGTTTCCAGTGCCGTGGCGGCCCGAAGCAGCTGATTGGTGGGGGCGTCGGTTATTGGATCCCCACCAATCTGACACTGATGACCTATCCTGAGGTCCATGCATTCATGGGGAACGTGCAGGGTTTAGGAAGATCTTTCTGGTATTTTGTGTTTGTATATAATATATAAGGGTATATGAACAACTAATACTGGAAGGCTCCACTGTGAATACATTTCCCTGTCTGCGGTTAGGATCCATTGAAATTGACCAGATATCCAGCATATTACTCCTCCTGGTCTAATTAAAAATTCTTTACGCCCCTACTAGCACCGAGGGGATGCAGTATTTCTTATGAAGGGCTATTGTAATGTCTGGATGTAAGCAGCCAGGACTGTGACATCTCTTATCTTCGTGAGTATTGTTTTTTGTATTGTTTAGGTCTCCTCAGTTCCTTTTCTATGATGTGTAAGATCTCATTGTTTCCTCCAAAGGTTTTCATCTCCAGAAGCTTCTTTCTTGTATTATAGGGCTGCTACATAGGCGATTAACTCTGGTCTGTAGATCTGATTTACAGATGTAATCCTTGCTATGAAATATGGCTTTTATGACCTTTTAATAAACTTTCTTGTACTCTGCCTGGTGGTTTTATTTTGTTGGATCTCAGCAGGGGTGGACTGGGAACTTAAAGTGGCCCTGGGGAAAGAAAAATACCCTAAAAGTGGCCCCATATTGAAGGAAGGTCCAAACTGACAGAAGGCAGAACAAGAGAAGTAGGTGGGATTAGCAATACCACAGTGCAGAACAAAAGACAGTTCCAACAGAACCAGATACCACAGTGCAGAACAAAATACCGCCCCAACATAACCAGATACCACAGTGCAGAACAAAAGACAGTTCCAACAGAACCAGATACCACAGTGCAGAACTAAATACCGCCCCAACATAACCAGATACCACAGTGCAGCACAATATACTGCCCCAACAGAACCAGATACCACAGTGCAGAACAAAATACTGCCCCAAACAGGACGACATACCACAGTGCAGTGCAGAATACTGCCCCAACACCACCAGATACCACAATGCAGTGCAAAATACTGCCCCAACAGAACCAGATACCAGAGTGCAGCACAAAATACTGCCCCACCAGAACCAGATACCACAGTGCACCACAAAATACTGCCCCAACAGAACCAGATACCACAGTGCACCACAAAATACTGCCCCAAACAGAACCAGATACCACAGTGCACCACAAAATACTGCCCCAAACAGAACCAGATACCACAGTGCACCACAAAATACTGCCCCAACATAACCAGACACCACAATGCAGCACAAAATACTTCCCCAAACATACCCTTAGAGCTCATGCACACGAATGTATTTTCTTTCTGTGTCCATTCTGTTTTTTTTTTTTTTTTTATTGTGGACTGTATGCGAAACCATTAATTTCAATGGGTCTGCAAGAAAAAAAAAGGAAGTTAGTCCGATTGCATTCCGTTTCCATTTGTTCATTCTGCAAAACAATATAACATGTCCTATTATTGTCCGCATTCTGGACACGGATAGGACTGTTCTATTAGGGGCCAGTTGTTCTGTTCCACAAAATACAGAATGCACAGATCCATTTTTTGTGCACCGCAAAATACATACGGTCGTGTACATTGTGGCTGAGCTTCCCCACTGCAAAATCAGCCACATAACCACAGGGATCCTACAGCAAAATCCCTGTGTTAACTTTTGTATTTTCAGTGGCCGCCATTTTCCCTAAGCTCCTGTTATGACATGTGAAGGACAGTTTAGAAATTTGCCTTCTGGGAACCAGAAGTCTCAGGTAGAAAATAACCTATTGACGTCTATATGAAAGTGTTGTGGGCCTGCTGTGTGCCTTGTAGCAGGTGTCATTGTGAAGGGAGGGGGAGGAGAAAAGCCTTGACCATCACCTGTCTACAGCTTTCTAATAGAGTTGATACCTGTCATTGTAATCCTGCCTGTGAGGATAATAAGATGATTGCAGAGAAGTGATCTCTACCGCAGCCTATTACGAGGCTCAGTGACCAATGGAGTTCAGTTTTTTTTCATATACTGAAAAACAAATGGCAACATTTAAACTGAGGTCGTTTTCTGATGGCACTTTCACGTGAATTGGTAGATTCTGTTCAATACATATATGTATAGCAGCTACTAGCCATTGAGCCATCTGTGGCCTAGGAGGGAAGTGGAATGTATGCAAACCAATGAACTGCATCCCATTGTGGTGGTCCAGGTAACAACCCGATGAAGAATAGCCGTCATAATCTCATCCAGAAGGTGAAGATGTATGTAGACTCATAGTCATTGATTTTCGGGAATACTGTAATTACTGGCCTATGCCATTCACCATTATTCTGCTGTCAAGTATTGGAGGACGTCTATAATAACCAGAGGTATAAATGGCTTTAGTGCCTATTGGGCTCATTCAGGCAATGCTGAATTTAGTCATTATAAAGCAGAATCTGTGTACTGAAGATAATAATGGCTGGTTACCTCCGAGAACAAACAGAGGATATTGTTCTATGAATAACAGAGTCAGAGACGAGAGCGCTACAGTAATAGACTGGAAAGTGCCATAGTGACAGATAGATAAGGACTCGTGTACATAGGCATCAATGTTATCTAGAGATTATTTGTACTTTTTACATTTTTACACACTTTTAAGCTGGATTTACATGACCCAATTTTTGGGCCGATTATCGCCCAATAATCAGGCAATGTAAATGTGCTGCCGATGGGGTGAAATGATCTTTCATGCAGCGCATTAGAGTGGTTGTCCCAATCAGTTTTCAAACTAATATCTGTATCTGTACTTTTGTAAATGCATGCAATTTAAAAGTTAGTGTAGCCACTGAGTTAACAAATAAAATGTATCTGCATAGTGCCACTTGCTGCTCGTTATTTTTCTCATTTTCCTGTCCAACTCACTGAGGTGGACACACATGCTCAGTTACATCCTTCAACTGCCTCCTGAGCTGTGATAGGGAGAGAGCTGCAGCAGAAAGGACATGCCCCCTAAGAAGGACATGCCTCCTTAACTGGCAGTTTGATATAAATCTAGCAGAGCAGTTAGAACAATGAATGGGGGATCTGTGAATCTATGTAAAGGTCCTTTTACACGGGCCGATTATCGGCCGAAAAATCGTTCCTAGGAACGCTAGTGTCGATAATCGGCCCGTGTAAAAGTGGCCCTAATCAGCCGACGAACGAGCAAAACGCTCGTTCGTCGGCTGATTGGATCTTTTGGTTTCTACAAAAGATCCAATCTGTCCCGGCCGCACGAGTGATACAGCGATCACTCGTGCGGCCCGGTGCTCGATTCATCGGGCCGTGTAAAGGCTCCCTGCCCGAGCGCCGATATCGCTGATCGGCGCTCGGGCAGGGAGACACATCGGCCCGTCTAAAAGGGCCTTAAGGTACAGGGCTCATCCTATTGTTGTCATGCTGGGTGAACAGCACCCTGCTGTCCAAAAATAATGAATATGTAGGACTGGGGACAAGCGATGGCAGTACAGTGGAGGTGATTGCTGCATGTACATACAGCTCTTTACCTCCACTGACGAGCCGGCAGTTATCAGGAAGGAACAAGCCCTTCCCAATAATTTTCTGCCAGGTCAGGTGGTCTAATAGGTAAAATTGTAGCATTCAAGTTTGCAAATAATGCTTAATCACTCTATGAATAAAAAGTTATACAACTTTCTAATATACTTTGTTTCTATTTCTCACAATTTTCAAGCTAATAGTTTGCTGTCAGTAAATAAAAAACATTTTTCTTTACATTCACCATCCGAAAACTAGTGCTGGATAACTAATACAAGTTTATGAATGCTAGACAGCTCTCAGATAAATATATCAACAGCTGCAACACAAATCTCTCAGCAAATTTTCTACAATCTAGACTTCTCAACAGACGGCTGGATTACTGCAGGAGAGCAGAACTACCACAGGAGAGAAGAACTACCGCAGAAGAGCAGAACTACTTCAGGAAAGCAGGACCACCTCAGGAGAGCAGGACCACCGCAGGAGAGCAGGACCACCGCAGGAGAGCAGGACCACCTCAGGAGAGCAGGACCACCGCAGGAGAGCAGGACCACCGCAGGAGAGCAGGACTACTGCAGTTGAAGAGAGGGCAAAGTCTATAAGCCGCGTACTAGCAGTGTCCCATTTGCTCCTAAAGATAATTTGCATATAGTAAAACATACTTTTTCACATATGAACATGGAACCAACACAGATGCCTTCAGCTGCCAAGCGCACATGTAACAGGTTAGATAGTTTGATAGGTACAAATCTGCTGACATATGCCCTTTAAAGGGGTTTTCCAACCCCTAAAAATGACCCACCAATGCCTGGACCCCTCGTGACCCACGTCACTCCGGATCCCTGCACGGCCACCTCTGCATCTCCCCATCACGCGGATCAAAACATCCAGCAACGGAGAAAGCAGCCAATAGCAAGACACGATGGGGACGAGCCTCCATAGGGTCACCCGCGAAGCTAGGGAGGCTCGTCCCAGTTGCAGCCTGCTATTGGCTGCTCTACCCGCGTTTTGATCCGCGTGATGGAGAGATGCAGAGGTGCCCGGAGTGACGTGGGTGACGGGGAGCAGGTATGTATAATGTATACTAGGGGCCCAGGCATTGGTGGGGTCATTATAGGGCTTGCATAACCCCTTTAATAAAGGCTGAAGAAACAGTTTTCATGTCTTCGTACTAGCCTGTGTACCGTGTGAGTGTAAATGTACTGTCAACAATCATGTCACAGCAATGTATAAGTACAGGAGCATTTGTTAACAAGACCTCATTAAATAACATTGCAGGGGGTCTCTGCCGTGCCTGGGTATTGATGATATCATTATACAGGTTAGCATCACATGCATGGACTTGTCATTTCTCATTTTTCCCTATCTTTAACCCCTTAAGCACAAAAAAAATATTTTCGTTTTTCCGTTTTCTCCTCACCATCTTCCAAGAACCATGACTTTTTAAAATTATCGTTAAATTTTCCATTGACATAGCCATATGAGGGTTTATATTTTGTGTGACAAGTTTTTTTGTATTTGAAATGGGATAACCTTATTCTGTGGGTTGTATAATTACAACAATACCAAATTTATACAGTTATTATGTTATAACGCTTAAAAAATACAAAATAAATGTTTTTCTTTGCATTTTATTTTTCCATCTACAGAGCTGAGTAAGGGCTCATTTCTTGTGGGGTGAGGTGTAGTTTTTATTGGTACTATTTTGAGGTACATATGAATTTTTGATCAATTTTAATTCCATTTTTGGGGCAGGAAACATGTCCAAAAAATGCAAATCAGATATTTCTAGTTTTTTTTTTTTATTTATTCAAGTCCCCTCTATCTTGTGATCACTTGTCCCACAGACTGAAATAAAATACTATTGAAGTCTATGGGATTTTCACTGTCTGCCTGTGAGGTCGTGCCTTGAGCATAGCTTTGCAGGCAGCTTGCAATGTCAGCACTGGGAGCCTTCATGAGGCTCCAGGCTGTCATAGCAACCAATCAGTGCCTGCTATTGTCCTGCAGGGGACTCCAATCAGAAGGCAGAAGGAGCCTGCTCCCTTTGCCTAACCCCACAGTTGCTTTTGACATTGGCATCTGAGAATTTAAATGACTGGGATCAGAGTAACCTCTGAACCAATCCACTACCTATGACACTGGCTGAACTGTTACACTTGGCATCTGAAGGCATCTGTGTAGGTACCATGTACATATGTGCCCGCATTGCTAAAAAAATTTAGTTTAATGACAATGCTCCGTTGCTCCTAGAGGCTCATTTGCCTTCTTTAGGGCGCATGCACACAACCGTATGAATTTTGCCGTCCTCCAAAAAACGGATCCGCAAATAATAAGGATGACATCGGTGTGCATTCCGTATTTTACGGAACAGCTGGTCCCTAATACAACAGTCCTATCCTTGTCTGTAATGCGGACAATAATAAGACATGTTCTATTTTTTTGCGGAACAAACATACGGACATACGGAAATGGAATGCACACGGAGTAACTTCCGTTTTTTTGGGTACCCATTGAAATGAACGGTTCCGCATACGGTCCGCAAAAGAAAACGGAATGGAGCAGACACGGAAAGAAAATACATTTGTGTGCATAAGACCTTAAGGTGAGAATTCAGTATATGGTGCAGTCCCTGCTTCGTCATGAGGTGCTAAAACATGAAATATACCATTATATATTTTCAGTGCTGTACACACAGCATTCAGGAGTGCCAAATCCAAACCAATCATTAGTCTCATCTCAGCGCTTTACATAGGCAGCATTCCAGGATTTATTTTTTCATCAGTGAATAAAACAGAACGCAGAGTCAGATAAATAATTAGTGACATTTTGGTGCACCACACACCGTATTACGTGTTTTTGTCATCTGTGACACTGGCAGAGCACACCGCCGAATAAATGAGTATCGTTTCAGTGTCCTGCAAACAATTAAAGGGGTTGTCCGAGTTATATTTATTGATGACCAATCCTCAGGACAATATCTGACATCCAACACAGACACCCCCATGATCAGCTGTTTGAAGAGGAGGCGCCATGCCAGCGCTGCCTCCTCTTCATTGTTTACCTGCTCGCCGTAATATCAGTAGCGGTGAGCAGGTGTAATTACACCCAAGCCGCCCCATTCATTTAAATGGGGCGGCTCGTTTCCATAGATTTGTATAGGAATGAGCCTCCCCATTGAAATGAATGGGACGATTAGGTGTAATTACACCTGCTCATCACTACTGATGTTACGGCGAGCAGGTAAACAATAAAGAGGAGGCATCGATGGCACGACGTGCGCCTCCTCTTCAAACAGATGATCGGGTGGGGGTGCCGGGTGTCGGATCTGATATTGATGACCTATCCTGAGGATAGGTCATCAATAAATATAACTCAGACAACCCCTTTATGGCTCTGTTCCCATCTGTATTGGAGGTTCCGTTAAAAATGTAGCGTAGCATGCAGAGCAATTTCTTATGGTAAGATGGTGGACACCATGATGGAACCACTGGTACACTCATGTGATGGATCTGGCTGTGCTATCATTTTTGTTTTCCTGTTCCTATGAAATGCAGGGGTGTCAATGCCATTTTCATTCCTGAGTGGTGCACCAAAGTTAGGCCCCATTCCCACAACCGCTTTTTTTGGTCCTCATGCGATCCGCATTTTTTGCTGACAGGATGTGGATTTATTCATTTCAATAGGTCCGCAAAACTGTGTGCTGTCCACAACCGTATGTCCGTTCCGTAGCTCCACAAAAAAGATAGAACATGTATTCTTGTCCGTTTTGAGGACAAAGATAGGCATTGTTACAATTAGTCCACAAAAAAACGGAAGCAACACGGACGCCATCCATATTTTTTGCATATCAACGATTTGTGGGCCGCAAAATTCATGCACACTTAAAGGGGTTCTCCAATGAGTAATGTAAAAAAATGAAAATCCGACATCATATAGAACAGGACAATCTCTCTCTAACAAAGCTAGAACCAGCCCTGTACCTCACATGGATCCAGAGATCTCCACATTCATTGTTGTGCAAGATTTATATCAAGCTCAAAGCTCAAGGAGAGTGTCTTTTCTGCTGCAGCTCAAGGGGGCGTGTCCATGTTCTTCCTATCACAGCTCAGGAGGCAGTTGAAGGATAAAACTGAGCATGTGCGGCCTTCTCAGTGAGCAGGACAAAGAAATAAGATAAAAAACCAGCAGGTGGCGCTATACAGATACATTTTACTGAATAGCTCAGTGGCTATGGTAAATTTTTAATTACATGCAATTACAGAAGTAATCAGATCCAGGTGCTGGTTTAAAAACTGTAGAATATTTTTTGTGGGAACAACCCCTTTAATTTATGCTTCTTTTTAATTTCCTGTCTGACATGACAGACCAGTAAGTGGAATGTGTACATATAAATATCCGAACCTGTACTCACTGCCCTCTCTGTCGGCAGTTTTGGGATCAATGAGGTAAGACGCCCCTTATGCCTCATGCCTCAATTATGTCAATGACTAATCAGGCTGAATATTAGTATAGGCTTCAATATCATAGAAACAGATACAAATAGATACAATTCGCAGTAATGTTTGGCAGGGTAAACAAGTTTACATGAGTTATTTTTCTCGCTCGCTTACAGAAGAGGCTATTGAGTTATGATTGCAGGAACATTTTGCACGAAACAGCGCCGAGCGTGAGTCAGGCTGTGGGGAATTTGCTATTTTTATTAGTTTTAGCAAATTCTATCGTGCATTATCCTTCTCAATGTAATTTAACACTGTTGAAATTTAAAAAAAAAATAAAATAGTCAGCAGTAAGAGCGCTTGTAATTTGTTTTTCTCGAATTGCCTCCGGGGAGAAATGTTTTAAAGGGAGTTTATGTTATTACTCTGTGGTCTGCTGAAGGTAGATTGATGCTTGTCGCTGACTGAGGCCAGGAATCTGCTGCATGCCAAATACAAAGCTGCAAAACTCTGCACTTAAGCAAGACACTTATTATTTCATGCAATATGGTGAAGGGTAAGAATTATTTCTTAGACTACTTTCACACTTGCGTTTTTGCTGGATCCGGCAGGGTTCAGCAAAAACGCTTCCGTTTCTGATAATATAACCGGCTCCATCCGTTATGAATGTATCCGGTTGTATTATCTTTAACATAGCCAAGACGGATCCATCATGAACTCCATTGAAAGTCAATGGAGGACGGATCCGTTTTCTATTGTGTCCGAGAAACCATTGACCATTGTGGGTCATGACAGAAACGTTTTGCTCCGCATGCCATGCCACACACAATACAGCAGCATGCTGCGGTTTGCCTTCCGGTATGGAGACACAACTAAACGGAACAGAACGCATTTTTGAGCAATCCATTATGTTCAGTGACAATGAAGGGGGACAAAACGGAAGCATTTTTCTCCAGTATTGAGATCCTATGACGGATCTCAATACTGGAAAATGTAAACGCTAGTGTGAAAGTAGCCTTACCTGTGGCCAGGTGTTCCAGCCCGGCTGGTCCAGCAGATGTGCAGCAGTTTTTAAATGTGTCATTCTCTGCATATGTGCTCAGTAGCTGCTGGATCTCTGCTAGACCCCATTATAGTTAATGGGTCCTGCGGGAAGCAGTAGTATCTGGCAATGCCATATCTGGAGAATTCTGGCAGGATGTTCCCTGCCGCAAGTGTGAAGCTAGCCTAAGCCTTTATATACTGTAGTGCTAGACTGTCTTATGAATAAGCAGATAAAGATATATATAGTGGAGCTACATGATCAGGTGAGAAATAAAAACGTGTCTTTGGAGAGGACATAAGAGTTCCTATTTTGGTGTCTGCGGGTTCTGCGATTGTTCAGAAACCTCAGTACTTAAAGGTGTTGTCTCACTTCAGTAAGAGGAAGTTAATACAAGGCACTTCCTAATGTATTGTTATTTCGCATATTGCTTCCTTTGCTGGTTGAATTCATTTTTTCATCACATTCTACACTGCTCATTTCCATGGTTATAGACCACTCTGCAATCCACCAGTGGTGGTCGTGATTGCACACTATAGGAAAAAGCGTCAGCCTCTTTGGTGGCCTTGACCATGGGAGCGCACATAGGCTGGTGCTTTTTTCTATATTGTGCAAGCACGGCCACCACTGATGGGTTGCAGGGTAGTCTGTAACCATGGAAACGAGCAGTGTATAATGTGATAGAAAAATGAATCCAGCCAGGAAAGGAAGCAATATGGACAATGACAATGCATTAGTGGTTTTATTAAAGGGGTTCTGCAGTTCTGTAAAACTGATGATCTATCCTCTGGATAGATCATCAGCATCTGATCAGCGGCGGTCCGACACCCGGGACCCCTGTCGATCAGCTGTTTGAGAAGGCAGCAGCGCTGCAGGAGCACCGCGGCCTTCTCTGTGTTTACCGCAGGCCCAGTGACATCACGACTAGTATCACTGGCCTGGGCGGGACTAAGCTTCATTCAAGTGAACAGAGCTTAGCCCCACCCAGGCCAGTGATACTAGTCGTGACGTCACTGGCCTGCGGTAAACACAGAGGCGCCGCTGCCTTCTCACACAGCTGATCGGCGGGGGTCCCGGGTGTCGGACCGCCGCCAATCAGATGCTGATGATCTATCCAGAGGATAGATCATCAGTTTTAGAGAACTGCAGAACCCCTTTAACTTTCTCTACATGAAAAATGCCACTTACTGAAGTGAGACAACCCCTTTAAAACTCTATTCAGGCTATTACATTGACCAGAAGTCAGGGAGGAGGAGGAAGAAGGGGATGTAGCTGCAGCTTCTCTCTTCATTGGTATCTGTGATACAGCATACTGTGAGAGGGGAGTGTAAACAGTAATATGCATTTTCAAAATCAGAGGGATAGAAATAGACCCTTAAAACACAGGTTAGACACAGAATTTCTGACTGTAGTGCAACTAATATACATTTGCCCTAGGATTAATTCTAATTTTTTTTAACAGTAGGTATGTACACACTGGATCCCTCTATGACGCCTTGTGAAGGTGTACATAACTTTGGCAGGAAATAGAACCTGTAAAGGGCTTATCTGTCTTGGAGCAACACTTTCATAGTGCTTGTCCTATAACTGAAACTCCTAGAAGTGAGCAGTTATTGCCAGATGACCTGACATTGCTATTATTGGGCCACCTCGCCTAATATGGAATAAAAAGGATTCAAAATGTCATATGTAGCCAAAAATGGCATCAATGGAAGCCTATCCCACAAAAAAAATCAAACTCTCCTACAGCTCCATCCGCAAAAAAAAAAAAAAAAAAATCTTCTTAGAGTATGGTGACAAAAAAAACAATATTATTTATTTTAACATGATTTATTTTCAACTGATTTTAAGATGTAAGAGTAATCAAATTAAAAAAATACATATTTGTGGGAATTGTATTAATCAGCATTGTATTGTATTAATCAGTATTAATCAGCAGAATAAGGTTATCATGTATAAAACTGATGGTAAACACAATAAAAAAATATTTGGCCACCTTGCCTTCCAAAAATGGAATAAAAAATGATAAAAAAGCCATAGTGTATTTTTTGCTTTATAAGATGCACTTTTTTCCCCTAAAAGTGGGGAAAAATATCAATGCGTCTTATAAAGCAAATACTAGTGAGCTCTTCCATTATGGAAAAGCTCACTAGTATGGAGGAGCTGTGGGGAGCAGTGAGTAAAGCACTCCTTGTACTGGCTGTACTCACCCGTCCTTGGTCTTCCTCCCTGGGCCCGCACTGCACTATCCCGACTTTACACAAAATCAGGATGTAGTGCGCATGTTGCAACCTGATGCTGCATGCAATCAGGTCACAGTGCAGCACAAAACCAGAGAACAGGGAGTGTGACTGCAGGAGAGACTACCGAACCTGCAGAGTATCGGTGGAGCAGGAGAGGTTAATTAATTAAAGGGGTTTTCCTAGTTATATATATTGATGACCTATCCTCAGGATAGGTCATCAATATCAGATCGGCAGGGGTCCGACACCTAGCACCCCTGCCGATCAGCTGTTTGAAGAGGAGGCGCGCGCCGTATCAGCGCTGCCTCCTCTTCACTGTTTACATGCTGGCCGTAACAGGCGTAGTGGTGAGTAGGTGTAATTACACCTCACGGCCCCATTAATTTCTATGGGAAGAATCGCTTCCATAGACTTGTATGGGAGCAATTCTTCCCATTGAAATGAATGGGGCAGTGAGGTGTAATTACACCTACTCACCACTACCTCGTGTCGGCCAGCATGTAAACAGTGAAGAGGCGGCAGTACTGATACGGCACGCGCCTCCTCTTCAAACAGCTGATCGGCGGGGGTGCCGGGTGTCGGATCCCCGCCGATCTGATATTGATGACCTATCCTGAGGATAGGTCATCAATATATAACTCGGAAAACACCTTTAATTGATTTTAGTTCTGATGAGGATCTGATCTGAGGTCTGATTGTGGTTGGATCTTAGGTCTGATATGGGGGTCTGATCTGAGGTTTGATATGGGGTCTGATCTGAGGTTTGATATTGGGGTCTGATCTGTGGTTTGATATTGGGGTCTGATTTGAGGTTTGATATTGGGGTCTGATCTGAGGTTTGATATTGGGGTCTGATCTGAGGTTTGATATTGGGGTCTGATCTGAGGTTTGATATTGGGGTCTGATCGGAGGTTTGATATTGGGGTCTGATCTGAGGTTTAATATTGGGGTCTGATCTGAGGTTTGATATTGGGGTCTGATTTCTGAGGTTTGATATTGGGGTCTGATCTGAGGTTTGATATTGGGGTCTGATCTGAGGTTTGATATTGGGGTCTGATCTGTGGTTTGATATTGGGGTCTGATCTGAGGTTTGATATTGGGGTCTGATCTGAGGTTTGATATTGGGGTCTGATCGGAGGTTTGATATTGGGGTCTGATCTGAGGTTTGATATTGGGGTCTGATCTGAGGTTTGATATTGGGGTCTGATCTGAGCCTCTATCTTATTCTTTAATAATGGCCTACCCTGCACTATATAGCCAAAGAAAAAAAATCTCGGAGTGCTTCTTTTAAAAGGCTAGAAAACCCCTTTAACTATTATATTGTTCTGTGATATTTCTATAATAGACGTGAGACCTTATTTCTCATGGATATATTCCTTTGTTTTCGTAGGTAGTTTGTGTACTCTAAAAAGGACAATCAGTTACACCTTTAGCAAACATACTCCAAGACGAATGCAAGGGGAAAGTCACGTTGCTGATCCTGCAGGGAAAGCACAAACTGGTAGATATTCAGTTTATCAACATTTGCTTTCCACAATGAACATTCACAAAGCCGTATAACAGGCACAGTTGCCATTTGCAGACATAGACATGTAATCTTGTTCTCTCAGGTTGATAAATTGCTTGCACAGTGATTATGGCAATGGGCCGTTACTAAGTAATAGGCACCATGTTGGTTTTTCCGATAACAAAGGCAATATGCTATAACAAGCTGTCCCTATCAGTACTGATAGAGTCACACCGGGAAACAGGCAGGTAATAGGTGACTGTCACATGCAACGCGGAGTCACTTCTAGATTTCTTATCATTTTCACTGCAATATTTTAAAATGCTTTGTATTTCAATTTCTCAAAAACATCAAGACTCCTGTTTGCTGCTGGTGCACAGGAAATTTTTAATCTGCATCTATAAACCGAAAACCTCTAAAAACCTAAGACGTCTCACAGCTGATTGTTTCATACAGTTGCATCCTGTCCAGACAACGCTCTGAATAAGAAAATCCCCCCCTACTAAATTCTTATGCCCCTTTCACATGAGCGGGAGACTCGCATGTCTCCCGCAACGCATCTACAGGGCTGGACTCGGCACGTACAGGATCGCAGAGCATTATATGCGATCCCTGTCAGTGCGAGTCCAGCCCTGTAGATGCGTTGCGGGAGACATGTGAGTCTCCCGCTCGTGTGAAAGGCATTATAGTTTGTTACAATTAGAGATGGCGAATCGAATCCAACAAAGTGGAATTTGATCTGAATTTCAGGATAAATTTGATTCGCCGCAAATCCGAATTTCCTTGTGCTCCGATCAATTTAATTCGATTTAACCTGAAATAGTGTATAAAACAAAAAAACATACCTCCTCAATTTGCTTGTGACGCGCCGCCGCCATCCTGATCGAAGATCTCAGCCGAAATCCCGTTCGTGGTGACGTATGACGTCGCCATGCCAGCCAATGTGACGACATCATCTCGGGCCACGTGAGATTTCACGCAAGGTCTTCAAGCAAGATGGCGGCAGCCGGCCCATCGTGAGCAAATGGAGGCAGTAATTTTTTTTCTGTTACACTCAGATGCCACAGTCATATATGAACACGGCATCTGAGGGGTACAATAACGGGGAGAAGCGCTATTGCAGCTCCCTGTCTTGCACCCGATACTTACAAAAAATTTGCTTCGTGATGAAGTAATTCGAGTTACAAACGAGTTACAGATGGACTATCTTCAGGACAGGCCATCAATATCTGATTGGTAGGGGCCCGTTCCCCCCGCCCCTCCCACCAGTCAGCTGTGTCAGCTGATTGGTGGAAGTTGAAACAGCTGACTAGCAGGAGTGCAGGTGGTGGACCCATCTACCGATCATGCACCCAAGAAGGAAGTCTAAGGGCTAGTTCACTTTGAGTTTTTTGGCACTGATTTTGGAGCATTTATGCCTCAAAATCAGCTCCAAAAAACACCTCAAAACAGCCTCCCATTCATTTCAATGGGAAGCAGCACTTGCTTTTTGTTTTCCGCTTGGAAAAAAGAAGCATCCTGTCTAGAGATGAGCGAGCACTAAAATGCTCGGGTGCTCGTTATTCGAGTCGAACTTTTCCCGATGCTCGGGTGCTCGTTTCGAATAACGAACCCCATTGAAGTCAATGGGAGACTCGAGCATTTTTTGCAGGGGACCGGGGCTCTGCCTAGGGAAGGCTGGGTGAAAACCTGGAAACCTCAGAAAATGATGGAAACACCACGGAAATGGACAGGAAACAGCAGGGGCAGCATGTAGGGATGCCTCTGAGGCTCCCTAATTGCACCATTTTTTCTAAATCTGGCCAATAGTCTGGGGATGACCCCAAGGCAATTTTCAGGGACACGGTAATGGTGACCCACTTAAAAATGCTGCCTGACAACCTGGCGGTGAACCCCTGATTGTCTGTCTTTCAATAAGATTGCAGTGTAAAGCATGGTGGTGAGCCTCAGTAATAAGATTGCAGTGTAAAGCATGGTGGTGAGCCTCAGTATGACTTTTTAGATGGAGATTGCATGTGGTCACGTACTCCCTGGAACCCCGTAGTCACCCCTTCTCTGATGTGCTACCCCAGAACATTCTCTGCCCCAATTCGCAAGACCATTTGCAGTCTCCGTGTGCTGACAGTGGGGATTTACCAGTGTTGTCTGAGGAGGTGGTGGACAATGGCGAGACACAGGTGTCGGGGGGTGAGGTAGTTGTATGGGAAGCAAGTTACAGTGGGGACTCCTTGGGGGGACCTTCTCATGATGGGACAGATTCAATTGTGTTTAGAAAGGCTGATGGGCTTCCGTCAGCACTGTGTGTATAGAACCCCATGGCCTTTCATAAAAATAGTCTGGGGATGACCCCAAGGCAATTTTCAGGGACACGGTAATGGTGACCCACTTAAAAATGCTGCCTGACAACCTGGCGGTGAACCCCTGATTCCTGATTGTCTGTCTTTCAATAAGATTGCAGTGTAAAGCATGGTGGTGAGCCTCAGTAATAAGATTGCAGTGTAAAGCATGATGGTGAGCCTCAGTATGACTTTTTAGATGGAGATTGCATGTGGTCACGTACTCCCTGGAAACCCGTAGTCACTCCTTCTCTGATGTGCTACCCCAGAACATTCTCTGCCCCAATTCGGAAGACCTTTTGCTGTCTCCGTGTGCTGACAGTGGGGATTTACCAGTGTTGTCTGAGGAGGTGGTGGACAATGGCGAGACACAGGTGTCGGGGGGTGAGTTAGTTGTATGGGAAGCAAGTTACAGTGGGGACTCCTTGGGGGGACTTTCTCATGATGGGACAGATTCAACTTGGGTGGATCAGGCACAGGAACAGATCATTTTTTTTTGTGTGTTTATTTAACTTTTATTTAGCACAAATAACCACAGAGATATTTATTCGTTCTCTTCGCTGCGCAGTCTAGCGTTGGGGTTCGTCACTTTGATGGCGAGCTGTGCCGCTCTCTCCACAATGGTATTTCGGTTCTTTGAGGAGACGTTGTGGGCGATTTCTGCACAGAAGGACTTGTTGCTCATCAACAGAACCTCGAGCTCCTTGACATTGTGGACCAGGAAATTTGCGGAACCCTGTGGGCAGCATGTGTTTGGTCTTCTTGTTGCTACCGTATCCAATGTTGGGCAATATATGATACGCAGGTAATATTATTTTTCACACCTATCCCAAAAAAAAATTTACAGCAGTTTTGCGCAAATAAAACTGGAAACTGAACTGGAGAGAGGCCTGTAGGTGGACCTCCGGAAAAAATTGTTTGGAGAGAGGGCCTGTAGGTGGACCTCCGGAAAAATTGTTTGGAGAGAGGGCCTGTAGGTGGACCTCCGGAAAAATTGTTTGGAGAGAGGGCCTGTAGGGTGGACCTCTGGAAAAATTGTTTAGAGAGACGGCCTGGGGGGACCTCCGGAAAAATTGTTGGAGAGGGCCTGTAGGTGGACCTCCGGAAAATTGTTGGAGAGAGGGCCTGTAGGTGGACCTCCGAAAAATTGTTGGGAGAGAGGGCCTGTAGGTGGACCTCCGGAAAAATTGTTTGGAGAGAGGGCCTGTAGGTGGACCTCCGGAAAAATTGTTTGAAGAGAGGGCCTGTAGGAGGCCCTCCTGAAAAATTGTGGTAAAAGAGTGCCAGTTGGACCTCTGAAAAATGGCGTTTTTTTGGTCAGCGTTAGGCAAAGACGATATGGAGGAGGAGGAGTAGGAGGAGTAGAGAAGAGGAATTGGATACATAAGTAATGTTAATCTTTAGCTGCTTTCCCCCGGAGGAGATTTGAATTCCGGTGAAATCCAGGCTTTGTTCATTTTAATAAGCGTCAGCCTGTCAGCGCTGTCAGTTGACAGGCGTGTATGCTTATCGGTGATGACGCCACCAGCTGCACTGAATACCCGCTCTGACAGCACGCTAGCGGCAGGGCAGGCCAGCACCTCCAAGGCGTACAGCGCCAGTTCAGGCCACATGTCCAGCTTTGAAACCCAGTAGTTGTATGGAGCAGAGTGATCCCTACGGACGTTGGTATGGTCAGCTAGGTACTCCCTCACCATCTTTCTGTACAGCTCCCCCCTACTCTGCCTAGACTGGGGACAGGTGACAGTGTCTTGCTGGGGTGACATAAAAGTGGCAAAGGCCTTGGAGAGCGGTCCCCTGCCAGTGCTGGACAAGCTGCCTGCTCGGCTCCTCTCCCCCGCTACTTGGCCCACAGAACCATGCCTTCTGCCGCTAGCGGCGTCAGGTGGGAAGGATTGTTTCAGCTTGTGCACCAGGGCCTGTTGATATCTATTCACTCTCATACTCCTTTCCTCTGCAGGGATGAGAGTGGAAAGGTTCTGCTTGTACCGTGGGTCCAGGAGAGTGAACACCCAGTAATCGGTGTTTGAAAAAATGCTTCTAACGCGAGGGTCACGGGATAGGCAGCCTAACATGAAGTCTGCCATGTGTGCCAGAGTCCCAACACACAAGAATTCCCTCTCCTCACTGGCCTGACTCTCCATTTTCCTCCTCCTCCTCCTCCAAGTCCTCCTCTTCAGCCCATACACGCTCAAGGGTTAAGGACTGAGCACTGGTACCCTCTTCTGTCTCGCCGACATTCTCCTCCTCTTCCTCCTCATCCCCCTCCTCCGATACGCGCTGAGAAACAGACCGGAGGGTGCTCTGGCTATCAAGCGACGTATCTTCCTCCACCGTCTCTTGTGACAAGCGCAAAGCATCCAACTTGATGCTGAGCAGTGAGTTTTTCAACAGGTAAAGCAGCGGGATGGTGAGGCTGATAATGGCGGCATCGCCGCTGACCATCTATGTTGACTCCTCAAAGTTGCTCAACACCTGGCAGATATCAGACATCCACGTCCACTCCTCATTGTAGACTTGAGGAATCTGACTGACCTGACTACCAGTTCTGGTGGAAGTTGACATCTGGCAGTCTACAATCGCTCTGCGCTGCTGGTAAACTCTGGATAACATGTTTAATGTCGAATTCCATCTCGTGGGCACGTCGCACAACAGTCGGTGAGCGGGCAGTTGTAGGCGGCGCTGCGCTGCCCTGAGAGTGGCAGCATCTGTGGTCGACTTGCGGAAATGCGCACAGATGCGGCGCACCTTGGTGAGCAAATCAGACAGATTGGGGTATGTCTTGAGGAACCGCTGAACTATTAGATTGAACACGTGGGCCAGGCATGGCACATGTGTCAGTCTGCCGAGTTGCAGAGCCGCCACCAGGTTACGCCCGTTGTCACACACAACCATGCCTGGCTTGAGGTTCAGCGGTGCCAGCCACATATCCACGTGATGCCCTGTAACAGCTCTTGGGCGGTGTGCCTTTTGTCACCTAAGCTCAGCAGTTTGAGTACCGCCTGCTGGCGCTTACCCACAGCACTGCTGCTGCGCCTAGAGCTACCGACTGAAGGCGCCGTGCCCACGGATGGTAATTCGGAGGAGGAGGTGGAGGAGGAGGAGGGGTCGGAGGAGGAGGCATAGTACGTCTGAGAGACCGTGACCGAGGTAGGCCCCGCAAAAAATCTGGGAGGGGGCAGACTGGGGAGAAGGAGGTTGAGGTGGAGGAGCCAGAGGAGTGCTCCCTTGGGTAACGTGGGTGGACTGCGTGGAAGACTGACTGGTGGACAAATTACTTGAAGCATTGTCCGCAATCCACGACATCAGCTGTTCGCACTGTTGTGGTTTCAACAGTCCTCTACCACGTGTCCCTGTAAGTTGAGACATGAAGCTAGGGAGTGTAGCTCTGCGGCGTTCCCCTGCTCCCTCATCAGCACGTACTGTCTCACCCTGCCCAGGACCACGGCCTCTGCCCCCTGCAGTAATTGAATGCCCACGCCACGCCTCGTCCTCGACCCTTAGCCCTGGGGTTCAACATTTTCTGTATATAAGTGTATTATATAAAAAATAAATGGGCCTGCTGTACTGAAACCCACAAACTTGTTCAGTCTGGTTTAATTAAGTGACGTACAGAAAGTGTCACCTGGACAGAAAATACGGATTGGAGTGAGTGTACTGAACTGTGACAGACAGAATGGTTCCACGCAGCTGTGTGAAATGGATTTGTATCACTGAGCTAAAACAACAAAAAAACTATTTTTTATTTATTTATTTATTTTTTGTAGTTTTGTTTTTTTGGGAACGTGACGTGCACAAACTATCGTAGAGCTAACTGACACCCTGCTGACGTTGGCTATTTTGACTGCGACCCAGACAAATGTCGCACAGAGATTTTTGGGATCAAGCTATATACGTGACAGCAAAAGACTTGGTTTAATTAAGTGACGTACAGAAAGTGTCACCTGGACAGAAAATATGGATTGGAGTGAGTGTACTGAACTGTGACACACAGAATGGT
Organism: Rhinella marina; assembly: GCA_900303285.1. Taxonomy (NCBI): domain Eukaryota; kingdom Metazoa; phylum Chordata; class Amphibia; order Anura; family Bufonidae; genus Rhinella; species Rhinella marina. The sequence goes on along the minus strand of ONZH01016965.1, from coordinate 3,166 downwards.
TCCACGCAGCTGTGTGAAATGGATTTGTATCACTGAGCTAAAACAACAAAAAAACTATTTTTTTAAAAAAACATTTTGTGAGTTTTGTTTTTTTTGGAACGTGACGTGCAGAAACTATCGTAGAGCTAACTGACACACTGCTGACGTTGGCTATTTTGACTGCGACCCAGACAAATGTCGCACAGAGATTTTTGGGATCAAGCTATATACGTGACAGCAAAAGACTTGGTTTAATTAAGTGACGTACAGAAAGTGTCACCTGGACAGAAAATACGGATTGGAGTGAGTGTACTGAACTGTGACACACAGAATGGTTCCACGCAGCTGTGGGAAATGGATTTGTATCACTGAGCTAAAACAACAAAAAAACTATTTTTTTTTTAAAATTTTTTGGGAGTTTTGTTTTTTTTTGGAACGTGACGTGCAGAAACTATCGTAGAGCTAACTGACACACTGCTGACGTTGGCTATTTTGACTGCGACCCAGACAAATGTCGCACAGAGATTTTTGGGATCAAGCTATATACGTGACAGCAAAAGACTTGGTTTAATTAAGTGACGTACAGAAAGTGTCACCTGGACAGAAAATACGGATTGGAGTGAGTGTACTGAACTGTGACACACAGAATGGTTCCACGCAGCTGTGTGAAATGGATTTGTATCACTGAGCTAAAACAACAAAAAACTATTTTTTTTATATATTTTTTTTGTAGTTTTGTTTTTTTTGGAACGTGACGTGCAGAAACTATCGTAGATCTAACTGACACCCTGCTGACGTTGGCTATTTTGACTGCGACCCAGACAAATGTCGCACAGAGATTTTGGGGATCAAGCTATATACGTGACAGCAAAAGACTTGGTTGTATTAAGTGACGTACAGAAAGTGTCACCTGGACAGAAAATACGGATTGTAGTGAGTGTACTGAACTGTGACAGACAGAATGGTTCCACACTGCTGTGTGAAATGGATTTGTATCACTGAGATATAACATTAAAAAAAAGGGTGTTATATATGGCGATAGCTGCACTACTAGTGCCAGCCAGCCAGCCAAGCCAGGAGACAAAAAAAAAAATTCTTGTAGCCCTTAGAAGGGCTGTTGGGTTCTTTGTGGGTGATTCCTGCCTAACAGAGAACTAAATGCAGGCCCTAACACTCTCCCTGAAACGCAGCAGCTCTATCCCTAACGACATCCAGACAGCATCTGAGCCGAGCACCGCGGCCAGTCAGTAGTATATTCCAGGGTCACCTGATCAGGCCAGCCAACCCCTGCTATCGACATGTAAGGGCCCCACGTGATGCTGGGTGTACCGCAGAGTCTCCTGGCTTGTGATTGGCTGAGTTTATAGGCGCCAAAAATGCACGATGCGGAAGTTGCCATTTCCTCGAGCATGGCGAGATACTCGACCGAGCAGCGAGCACTTACAAGTACCCTAATACTCGAACGAGCACCAAGCTCGGACGAGTATGCTCGCTCACCTCTAATCCTGTCCTATCTTGGGGCAGAATCTACCCTGAATCTCCCATTTAAATGAATGGGAAGCATAAAAAATCCAAAAAGTCCATTTGCTTTTGTGCATTTTCCGCACCTTGAGCTGAAAACGCAACTTTGTATTGCAGTAGTGAACACCCATTGGTTAAAAAAGGCTGTTTTTTGGATATCTGAGATGTGTCACTTTATATGGTAATAACTTTGGAACAGTTTTACTTATCCAAGCCATTCTGAGATTGTTTTCTCGTGACATAAATTTGAGTCAATATAAATCACATTTATTTATTTATAAAAAATCCAAAACTTACCAATAATTTGGAAAAATTCACAATTCACAACATGTCTACTTTAATTTTTTTTTTTAGGACGTTAGAAGGCTTAGATGCAGTTTTTCAAATTTACAAGAAAATTTCCAAAACCATTTTTTAAGCACCAATTCAGTTATAAAGGATTTTGAGGGGGTTACATAATAGAAATCACCCATAAATGAAACTACGCCCATAAATGTAGAAAGTACACCCCTGAAATGATTCAAAAGTGTTCAAACTTTGTTAACCCTTGATGTGTTCCACAAGAATTAAAGCAAAATAAAGGTGACATTTCAGAATTTCATTTTTTCTGCAGATTTGTTATTGCAACACTGCAAGGGTTAACAGTAATATGCATTACAACAGAAATACCCCATATGTGGATAGTACACTGCTGTCAGGGCACATGGCAGTGGTCAGAAGGAAAGGAGCGCCATATTGGTTTTTGGAGGGCATATTTTAGACAGAATGGTTTTTGGGCACCATTTTGTATTTTTAAGAGAACCCTGACGTACCCCTACAGTGGAAATCCACAAAAAGTGACCCCATTTTGGAAACTACACCCCTTAAAGGGGTTGTCCGAGTTATTTTTTTGTCCTTTGTATGTTTCTAACTAGTCAAATACAACAGCTTTTCCATACACTTTCTGTTTTCAAACTTGCTGGGTTTCTCAGATTTCACTCAGGGTCACATGAACCTGTGATGTCAGCTTCCCTGCCTGCTAATCTTGTATTCGTGCACAAGAGATACAGCCTGTACACGAGACGGTCACTGTGCTGGCCACGCCCCCCTGCTCTGCCGCTGCTGGCTATCTGTTCTCGTCCTTGTATTCTTTCAGATAAAACATTAACCCCTTCAGCCAGAACACACTGAAGGCAGCTGCAGATGTAAAGAGACACAGGATCTGCCTCCTCACCCTACAGACACAGAACTGACTGGAGCTAATCTGGAGGAGATGTAAATTACAAGAAAGGTAGGGGGAAGATCCTGTGTGTATCAGCAGTGTCATTGTACAGCTGGGACTTGTAGTCCTACACATACAACATGCTGCTGAGTATTCCTGCAGACATGTCACTCAGGCACCACTTGTATTCACTGCCTTTGCAGAGCAGGAGCGGCAGAGATTGTTATTTCTGCAGGTAAACAAAGGCCAGAAGAGAACCAGGGAAATATAGATTTTTTTGCCTAAAACTTGCTTAACCCCTTAATGACTCATGACGTATTATGTACATCATGATGTGTTGTAAGTTAGCGGCATCATGACGTGCATAGTACGTCATGAAATGAAAGTGTCACCGCAAGTATACTTGCGGTGACACCGGGCATCTGAACGGGTGTCACGGACAGCAGAGAGGTTCGGCACCTGTCC